>KV428081.1:0-112003 GCA_001632355.1 Sistotremastrum suecicum HHB10207 ss-3 | reverse complement strand
TCTTTGAGTCATCTTCCGAAGTCGAGAGTACTTCGGATATCGATACTGGATTGTCGCTGCAAGGGAATGTCGAGTCTTCATCTGAGACATGCGTCGGCCTTCAAGTGTCGATGATGGTGGTCTCACCGAATCTTTGAATCGATCTCCGACTGAAACAACTACAAAGGCTCGCACCGCACCTGGTCCCTCCGCGGCTCCGCGGCCCTAGTAAAATATCTCCGTCCGATGTCCCAAGTTCCCCTTGTGATTATACGAGCACAACACTCGGGCGACACATTCCTCGAACGGGAGAAGCGAGAAGGGGCGCAGATCGGCGTTGTCTTTGTCGAATGACACGGACAAAAAATGCTTTCTAAATCCTTCTGGGTAGGAGTGAAGTTTGAGCAAAGTCTGGGCCTGTTCCTTTGTCATTCCTGAGCCATCTTCCCCCCATTCCTCTTCACCGTAGAGGAAAAAACGTTGCGCTCGAGCTTTCACCGTCTCCCGGACTCGGACCGATGTGTCAGTTGCCAGCAGCCGATTCTCTGTCTTCTCCAACTGACCTGCTGTTCCCTCGCCATCCACTAGACATTCAACGTAGGAGAACGATCCTACCACCCGTTCTAGCAACTTCGGATCGCTCGCTTCCGCAATCAAGTCCATGAACGCACCAACCAGCTTCACCTTATTATTTGTGTCGATTTTCACCATCACGTGCTCAATCAGGCCATACGACAACCATGAGGGGAATATTATCAAAGGTACCCACACGAGCATGAACAGGAGAGTCAGTATTCCAGAGATAGATGGACTCCAGAGTTCCTTCAAAATCCTGATGGAGATCATCAGCGCATCATACATCTCATGGAATCTCTTGATGATCTTGAGAAGCAAATCGCTGAATGGCCCTCCAAATGGCGATGCTTCATAGCACAGAGCATGCATCGATGCTACGGCCACTACGGTAAGGATAATCGAGGAAAGTGACAGGCCAACTCTCCAGGTAATCAGTAACCTTGGTGCGTCCTCGTCGAACGACGTTGCGAGATTTCGGAGTTGATAGAGGAGGCCGGTCATAAAGAGCGCAATGGATCCTAAGAGGATGAGGTGGAGACCATCGACAAGGATCCTCAGCCACCGTTTGGCCAGTGCCTCCCGTGTGAGATGGCGTAGTAACCGTTCCCTATAAGTTGAACCTTCTGGCCGTGTCGTCAGCTTGCTCATCCACTGACGGCCAAGCACAGATAACACTGCGTCCAAAATCTATTCAAATTCCTGCATCAATATTACAGGCTTGGGCTCGCTGAGATTCTCGTACCGCAAGGATGAGAGCTAGAAAATGCAGTATGCAGACGTTCTGTAAGGATATGTCGGGAAGTGGGGGAGGAGAGTCTGATTGGGTGCTGGATGATGGAAAGAGATTTTGAATCGCGGGAATAAGGAATGCAGTGAGCACCGCTGAAAACAGAGCAATCTATCACGACGACGTCATTGATCTTTTTCTCGATGGCAGACTCAGGACACTCACGAAGACAAGGGAAACATCCATCCTCTTAATCCATTCATCGACCTGCTCTTTCGTTCGTGCCATCGCTATCTCGTACAGGGCGGTGCACGTTGATTCATCATGCAAGGGCTTCAGGTCGTAAGGTTGATCGTCTGCGCATGACCGTCAGCTTCACTGTCGAACGATGATCTGCCTGGCACGTACCCTTGAGCGCATCTCGAATTAAGACACTCAGTTTCGTCCCGTGGTCCAAAAGAGTTTCCTTCACGCTTTTCATCGTTTCGTTCAGTAATAAGATGGCGCTGTGAATAGAGTCCGGTTTCTCTGGTACAGCTGATACAGCGACTTGTTCGGTTCCAATGTGACTAGTCTCGCCGACGGCTGGTTCGGCGACATCAGGCGTGTCGCTAGCTATTTCGTTTAGTCGAGAGTCTGTATCGCCGTTGATCGGGAGTGCTGTGCTACCGTGTGCTGGATCCGTCGAGTTCGATGCCTGAAGACTTGCGGGGATGTCGATAATGGGATATGAGATCACCGAGGCCTCAGCGCGTGAATTGAGATCTGCTTCCAAATTAGACTTCCGCTTCAGCACAGTGAACGTAATTTCAGACCTTCCGTTTCGACATTCGCCGCCATCCTATCACCTATATTTCTTCGGCTGATTAAAGCATTCCTCATGTCTTCTAACACCTCTCGCTGCTGTTCGAGTACAAGTCTCTGTTCATGCCCGATGACATTCTGTTCTTCAAGTGCTTTTATGTGCTCGCTGGCGATAACAGTTTGCTCCTCCAAAGCTTTTCTCTGCTCCTTGACGGTGACATTCAACTCCTCGATTAAGCCGATCAACCGATTAAATAGCGGGGTATCGAAAGGATCAAGGGTGGGTGCCGACGACGACGCCGGCGCTTTCGGAGAGGAGGTATTTGAGTTAGAAGTGAGGTTGGGTGGATCTGGAAGGTCGGGTGGCATCGACATTGGCAGAGACACGGAGAGGTTGGGGGAATGGGACAACAGTGGTGGTGATGGGAGAGGAGGGTGAAAAGGAGGATGTTGTGATGCGTACACCGAGTGATCCGAAGACCTGGGTTGGTTCATCATGGTACGACTACTTCATGTACGTAGCTTCTTGACCAATAGAATTTTTGTCTCGTCGAGCGTCTTGTCTGACGGGCACAGCCTTCGTGTGAACCGTGCCTCAACGTGCCATAAATACCTGAATTATGCAAGGGAATTATCGTAGTAAAGAAGATTATTTCTAAGTCGAAGCGCACCTTATCCCCAAAATTTGAAAGAGGTTTCAGTTGGCAAGATTTTGCTTCCGTTGCAGGTCGAAGCGCGCGCCTGAGATGTTCCCACGTTTCTGCTCGTCGTTCTTCAGTATCAGCAACGTCCGTAGGCTGGATGCTCTGCCGTTTCGTGATTCCTTCAAGTGATAATAGTCTGGATTGGCATCAAAGAGGGTTCCTCGCTTATTGGACGTTAAAAAGACTGATTTGGCATCTCCAACTCTCGGATGACGCTGAGCGCCAACCATCCGCAGGCTGCTCTTGAGTCGATATGGCAGATTTCTGCGAAGACGTCTGCTCTGTTTGCCTCTCGATCGTATCAAAGGAATTTGAGTCTCGAAATTGCCCGTAACTTCAAACCAAGTTCTCGTCTTGCTTCTGATACACGTCTTATCCCGCCGCACCAGCCGCACCCTCCTAATGGGGGACAATAAGCCTCGAGCTTTTGGATGTGAGACGGCATTGATGACTGGAGAAGGGAGATGTGGGAATGCCATCGACATGGATGTCAGTCTTGGATGCAGCGGTAGCCCAGGGCCGGTGTTCGGTATACTGGCAGGTGCGTCCCGTTCTTCTTTTCTCTGTTCTTGAAACCTGATTTAACTCGTCCCCAACAGCGTGCGCGAGGAGACCGGTTTAGTATCAGTTTGCCATTCGTATGATCACATATCTGCAGGACGCAGAACGGTTCGATCACGCCTCGCAGTCAATGCCGATAGCAAAATACTCAAGTTATCGTCAAGAATTCTGTACACGATCCAACCTTCTTGTTCGGGCTTTTGACAAGAATATTGACCTTTGAACTGCCAACTTCTTCGCTGCGGGTGCACCGTCGTTTCCCCAGTTTCTGATAAGCGCCCAACCGCGCTCGCATGGTTCACCAGCACCAGCACCACCAGCACCACCACCACCAGCACCACCACCACCACCTCAAATTTCCGCCAACACGATCACGATATTAGTCTTGTGTTTCTTCTATCTTCCCCCATAGCTCTGCTTACATGCGTTCTTAGAAATTTTCAAAGACAGGCAATCAAGGTACCTTACGATGCCATGTCCTCATCCCGAATTCAAGCCATCGCTGAATCATCCGCTCGGTAACTGTCAAAAAAGCGTTGTTTTGGTGTCTTGCGATAGGCAACCTGTAAATAACTCTATAATGCCTTTCCGTCCGTCATCTTCGTTGAAAATCTCGTGCGCGCGCAGAAAGACGTATCTCTATACCCGACGAAAGCGGAAGCTTCAAGTTCTCGTGTGGCATTCACGATAATCAAAGCCGTTTCATCTCTTGGCGGCTCTACTACATTTCTGCGCTTTGATAAAAGCCGTGTCGGCTAAGAAATCGTTGCGTCGATTTTCCTGTCAACGTGCATAGCTCTCCCCAGAATCACCTCAGTCGTTAAATCAATAATCCTGAACTTTGACTCCACATTCAACAATAAACTGGTATCCTTTTGTCTCGTGATGCACTCACTGCTTCGGCCGACTTAACTTCTGTGTCTTCCAAGAAAGATCAAGAGCCAGCCCAGATTCAAGATACTACTGTGATACAAGTCTGGCGAAACGCTGAGTACGTTCATTCGTTCTTGAACCGGACAACAGATCACAAATATCGGACCTAGATCGACAGTCGACGGTTAGCACGGTTTGTATTGAATTTATGTGGGATACGGAGACCTAATTTTTGAGGATGATATTTGGTGACTGCGAACTTGAATCTTGCTTAGTCGGTTGTGAATCCTTTCCTATGTTATTCCGATCGTATATCAAACACGACATCTCTCAAACTAACTGCGAAGGATATTCTCTCTCCATCGCTCGATTTACCAGAGGGCACCAACAAAGCCAAATAAGCTGGCTGACATCGTCGACGGCGACGGCCTCGGCCAGATACTGTCTCTCAATATCAATCAATCTCAGAATTTCTCCTATGACTTCCCGCAAACTCATTCAACCACCCGGGGGTTTGCTCATTCAGCGAAGAACAAGCGTCCGAAGCCGAGGAAAATAAGCGCTCAAACGGCGAACGACATCGATCTCGTGGCCTGATTCTGACAGCATTGGACTTCGAATTTCAAGATAGAGCCGTCTTTGAGGAAATTAGTGTCTATTGTATTGGAAAATTTATCTGGATCCTCTGCACTGGCGATCAAATATTCTTCTCTCCGGTTACATCTAAACTTCCCGGCCTGCGTCGCCAGTACGGATCCTGGATATTCATGATCAGGCCGATCAGGACTCGCGCAGCTCTCGGTGGCATCCAAGTATCTCCCAGAGTGGCTCCAGCTTCTGAAATGCCACGCCACACTCGATGATCGTCGATCCACTGGAGAACTCACGGCGAAATTCAGTGCATCAAACGGCCGTCGAATCGATCAAGAAGTTACAGCCAGCTCGAGTGTGAATTTTGAGCCTGTGATGGCTGGAATGCTAGACGAGCAGTAAAGAGGTCGATCTTAGAGTCGTGTTTTCGTGGGTTGGAACCAGTGCGTCTTGATTTATTTCGAAGCTGTTCTCAATCGCTGACTGGCTTGCATCGATCATTCTGTACACAGATCTTATAGACCTGAATTAACTGTCCGGTACTCTCATAATCGACGGCGAATTGACAGCCCGATGGCTATTCTGATCCCGAATCACTTTCTATGACACGAGATTCTCTTCGGCGAAGCACTTCTTGAGAAGATACTCGAACCCTTTTCTGCTAGGGTGTGCTCCTCGACTGGTATGATACTCCCACCAACGCGTCTCAGCTGCTCATCGGGACTTCAAAATACGATGATCGAAAGATTCTCTTCTTTCGCGCTCTCGGGGACGACGTCTTGTAGTCGCATATTGTGAAGACTCCTCCAGATCGGCCGAACTTTTGTCATACTTTTTGTCTTGCATTAGCTAGATACATTTTTCTTGTATTGTCCATCGCTCTCAAGAATCAAAGACGGATGGTTTGTCTCGAATTTATACTACTGTTTCCACAACTCTGCGCTGGATACACAACACTAAATTCATTCCGGTATGATTCGAGCGGATGGAGGGACCGTGGCACGACTCACTCTTCTTTACAAGCATTCTCTAAATCGGGCGACCGATCAAAGGCTGTCTGCGAATCCGGAGCGAGGGATGCATCGGACACAGGCTCGGTCGACGCGATAATGTGCGGAGGCTGAGTGAGGGTGAGCATGGGAATAGTCATATCAGATTTTGGATCCGCGAAAGGCACAGTGTCATCGGCGATATTCTCTGGAGAGGCGGAAATGTAGTCCGTGGAAGGGGAAAGGAGAGAGTCTGGGTGCGAGGAAGTGTTGGGAGTCGGATCGTGAGGCGCCCAGTGGGATGGTGATGCTGATCGGATGGATGTAGAGGCGGTTGCGCCGGTGGAAGAAGAGATGGAATTCAGTTCTGCGGTTACGGTTAATAGAATGCAGAGGGAGAGACGAGGATGACTCACCTGCCAACAGATCGCGGGCGCGAGAGCGAGTGTCATCCCCAATGATAAACCAATAGCCGCCCTCCTCGCAGATTGCGTTACGAACGCATAGATGGAGGAATCGACGGACAGCATCAGAGTCGGAGAATTGTGAGACGCCGAACGAAGTGAGATAGTTGATGATCGTGTCGCTAGTCGTCCTCCAAGTGTTATAGTACGGATGTCGAGAGAAGTGGTCAATGAAAGGGGACAGATCGATGTCAGTTGGAAGAGGAGAAGCGAGAACAGAAAAGACTTGGGAGAGGGACAAAGGACCAAGTCTGGACTGATCGACTGTCGTGACAAATTGATTGATCTCGCGGAGAATTTCGTGTTTGTGATTCTCGACGATGAGTTCAACAAGAGATTCTGAGTTATAGTCTGGCTGCTGAATGAATGATTTGATGATGTCGACTCGATCGACGTGGGAGAGCATCCGCGTCACGTCATCGTTCTTTCCATTTTTAAGAAGGTGCCAGCAAGAACTCTGCGCCAAGAAAAAGATCCTCTGCCGGTCTCCCAACTTCCCCTCGTGATTATACGAGCACAGTACTCGGGCAAAGCATTCCTCAATTGGGAGAGAAGACAGGGGACGGAGATCGGCGTTGTCTTCCCCAAATGATGTAAAGAAGACCTGAGCTGGAAATTGACTGGCTCCATCAATGAGATTCATTGGATCCGCATCAGAATCGGATGACCGCAAACGGATGTCGTTCATAAACAGCGCCATCCGTGCCTTGACTGTCTCCTGCACGCGAAGGGATGTATCCGTCGCCATCAGCCGATTGTATATCTTTGGCAATTGTTCCACTGATCGTTCGCTATCCTCCAACCACGCTACGTATGAGAAAGACGCAACCGCACGTTCCACCAGTTTTGGATCACTTGCATCCGCCATTAATTCCATGTATGCCCTGAACAGCTTCTTCTTGTCACTCAGATTCAATCGAACTCTCCGTCTGTCAATCAGCAATGAGCCTAGCCAAAAAGGCAAGGCAATAGCCCGACCAACAAGCGGAGAAATTCGATAGAATGAAAGGCTGACAAACCTGTCGTCGAACCAGTCTGCAATCTTCTCTACTGCGCGAGTGAGAGTTTGGTACGCATGGGGCATCCTCAACAGAAGTCGGCTGATTGGACCACCAAAAGGCGATGCTTCATAGACCAATGCATGGACAGTGGCTGCCACCACAACGACAAGGATGCCCGTTGAGAGACCGACACCCAATCCCCACGTGGCAATCAATCTCGGTGCGTGCGTTGCGAAAGAGGCTCCCAGATTCAAAAGTTGGTAGAGAAGCCCTATCACGAATAGTCCAATAGAGCTCAGTAAAATGACGTGCAACCCCTCGACGAGATACTTGAGCCATCGCTTGGCTAATTCTTCGCGTGCCAGGTGACGCAATAAACGTTCTCTGTAAGTGGATCCTTCAGGTCGAGCTGTTAGCTTACTCATCCACTGACGACCGAGCACAGAGAGGACAGCGTCTAGAATCTATCAGAATATTAGTTTCGGACCTGCTCTATACACAGTTCCCCTACCGCAAGTATAAGCGCTAGATAGTAAAGCACACAGACATTTTGTGCCGATATGTCTGGCAGCGGGGGCAGGGCGTCTGACGTGCTAGTTGATGACGGGAGTAGACTTTGGGCAGCAGGAACGAGGAATGCGGTCAGAACCGCAGAGAACAGAGCGATCTATGATCAAGAGTTAACCACGATAGTTCTGATCTGAAGTGATAATACGCACGAATACTAATGAAACATCCATTCGCTTTATCCAATCATCTACTTCTTCCTTTGTCTTCGCCATCGCTATTTCGAACAACGCAGTACAGGTCGCCTCGTCTTCTATAGGCTTCAATTCGTAAGGTTGGTCATCTGAGAGACCTATCAGTTTTATCCGACATATTGCTCATTTTACCAACCTTTTATCGCATCTTTGATCAATACATCAAACTTGTTCCCGTGCTGAGAAAGGACTTCTTTGACGCTTTTCAGAAGTTCGATGATCTCATTCATGGAATTCGGAGGCGCCCCGGTCCGTGTTTCGATCTCTCTAATCACTGCGTCGGACGTATTCTCGGACTGAGATGGAACCGGGTCAGTTCGCCTGCTGTTATCGGACAGGGTGCCGGGCATATCGACGGTGGCTTCGCCTGATTCAGGGACCGTTGTGCTACGAGGGCGCGCAGTCGTTGTCGATGGAACGTGAGACGTAGTCGATAGAAGAGGGGGCGGGGTCCTGTCAGAGCCGCGGATGCCACGAGAAACCTCGTTCACAGCTTTTCGAACATTGGCTGTGACATAGAATTAGATACCTTCAGGGGCACACTGCACAGACGGACGCACCTTTCAATTGTCTTTTCGTCGAACCTTTTAGGAATTTACTCTGTTTCTTCATCACTCTGTTCACCTCCTTCATCACATCTCGAAGATCCCCCATTATTTTCCGCTGCTCCTTTGCCGTGTTATTTTGTTCCTCGATCAGACCGAGAAGGAGATGGAACGCCGGCGTATCCTGAATATCTCTGAGAGGAATAGTCGTTGACTCGTAGGTCTTCGGAGGCGTCAGATGAGGGCCAGTGAAATGATTATCGAGACTTGGGGGGTCCGTGGGCAACGACATGCTGAACGGTGAAGCGGGGTATCAGACACAGAAGGTGATGGGGGATAGAAAGTTGAAGAGCCGTCCAAGTGCATCCATCGAGCGTTATAAATGACCCTCGGTGCTAGCACCATTGCGCTACCATTGCCTCCTGAAGTTATAGCTCAGCTCATTCGGCAGACACAGCCTTCGTGGGAGTCGTCATCAGCGAAGGAGACGAGCGTCACTGCGCGTTCTGGATTTAGCTTGGTATATTATAGAATAACAATTCCATTGAATATGACTCACAATTTGCGGGGAGAACGTGCTATACTCGTGTAAGTCGTGTTACCAGTAATTCAAGCAAATATTCAAGCCTGACGAGGCTAGGCATCAACAAGGGCAAACAGAGCTTCCGCCAACGCACTCGACGACGACCTTGATCATGACCAGATCCTGTTCCGCTACGTGAACTCAACTCGCTGATATTCCTTTGAAGTCTCTCATATCACCTCGTTTAAACTGTAAACTGTCTGGCAATGATCTCAGCGAAGAAGGAAGAACGGAGACGAATATAATAAGCGCCGAGAGCGGCCGAACGACATCGACCTCGATGCCTCGTCCTGACAGCATTGAACTTCAAATTCCAAGATAGAGCCGTCTTCGACCAAAGAGTCTCTTATTGTATTGGAAAATTTATCTGGATATTCTACACTGGCAATCCAATCTTTTCTCTCGGCGTACATGTACATCTGAACTCTTCGGCTCGCGTTTCTCGTATCCGTCCTGGATATTAAGGATCAGGACTCGCACAGCTCTCGGCGTCATCGAACGATCTCCCACAATATCTTCGACTTCCGAAACACCACGACACATCACTCGATCGATTGGATAACTCGCTGCAAAATTCAGTGCATCAAATAGCCATTGAATCGATCAAAAAGTCACAGCCATCTGGAGTGTGGATTTTGGGCATGTGATGGCAGGGATGCGAGATGAGCAGTAAAGAGGTCGATTTAGGGGAGTGTTTGTGTGGGTTGGAAGCCTGGAAGCAGTGCGTCCTGATTTATTTTGAAGCTGTTATCAATCGCTCATTGACTTGCATCGATCATTCTGTTGTTAGCTCTCATATCGAATCAACGCTCTGGTGCACTCGTAATCAACGGCGAATTGACAGCCCGATTGCCATTCTGATCCCCAATCTCACCCTTGATCACGAAATCTCTTCGTTGGCGGAAGCCGTTCTTCAGAAGATACTCAGACCCGTTTCTCCTACTGTGTGCTCATTGACCCGCATCATTCTCTCACCAACGCGTTCTCAGCTGCTCATCGGGACTTCAAAATACGATGTTCAGAAGATTCTCTTCCTTCGCGATCTCAGGCACCACGTCTTTTATCAGAATCTCGTGAAGGCTCTCCGAAATTGGCTGAACTTTTGTCATACTTTTTGTCTTCCATCGGCTCAATACATCATTCTTGTCTTGTCCATCGCTCTCAAGAGTCCAAGACGGCTCGTTTGTCTTGAATTCACTGCTGTATTTCACAATCTGCGCCAAATACAGTTGATACACATTACTGGATCCTTTCTGTGTACTGGATTCTTTCTGTGATACAAATATGCTGAACGGCCTGCGACAATATTTGAGATTCCTACTGAGTAGCCGTGCTCGACACGCATCAGTCATCTCGCTCTGCATTCTCTAAAACAGGCGACTGGTCAAACGCTACCTGCGCATCTGGAACGAGCGGTGGGTCGGATTTAGATTCGGACGAGGGGATAACGGGCGGAGGAAGATTGAGGGCGATCATAGGAATATCGGAGCGTGAATTCGAAGAAGGGAAAGCGTCAACATCGATACTCTCTGAAGCTGGGGAAGGGGAGAGGAGATGGTCTGGCTGAGAGGCATTGCTGAGAATCGGTGCGTTGGATGGAGAGTGAGATGGCGACGCTGGTTGGTTGGATGTAGAGGCGATCGGACCGGTGGGAGAAGAAGGGGGGCGATTGAGTTCTGCGGGTACGGTCAATAGAATGCAGAGGAAAAGACGATGACAACTCACCTGCTAACAGATCGCGGGCACGGGCGCGAGTTTTATTGTTGGTGGGATACCGAGTGCCGTACTTATTGCGAAACTCTGTATCAACGCATTGCTGGAGGAATTGGCGGACAGCAGTAGAATCTGAGAGTTGGGGAAGGTCGAAGGAACTGAGATAGGCAGTGATAATGTCGCTAATCTCCCACCAAGTCCGATAGCGTGGATGTCGAGAGAAGTGATCGATGAGTGGGGAGAGATCGAGGTTAGTCGGAGGAGGAGAAGCGAGCACGGAAAAGACTTTGGAGAGGGACTGAGGACCAAGTCTGGACTGATCAATCTCCCTGACGAATTCATTGATTTTGCGGAGAATCTCGTGTTTGTCATCCTTGACAATGAATTTGACAACAGAAGGGAAGATGAGACCTGGAACCTGAATGTAAGATTTGATGAGGTCGAGTCGATCGACGTGGGAGAGGATTCGCGTGACGTCATCGACCTTTCCCTCACGAAGAAGTCTCCAGCAATGAATCTCCGCCAAGTCAAAGATGCTCCTCCGATCTCCCAACTTGCCCTCGTGGTTATACGAACACAAAACTCGGGCAACGCATTCCTCAAATGGGAGAGCAGCGAGGGGACGGAGATCGGTGTTGTCTTCTCCGAACGACGTGTCCAAGAACTTCTCTTCAAATTCGAATAGCCTGAGTGAGCCGCCAAAGTCTCGGGGGTATGAATGAATACCAAGGAAGAACTGGACCAACTCTTTTGTGAGCCGCTCTCCCATATTCCTCAGCTTGCGACTATCGGAGGGAGCCAACTGTTTGGCACGAGCTCTGAGCGTCTCCCGGACCCTGACTGAGGTGTCCGTCGCCATCAGTCGATTCCGCGTCTTCTCCAACTGATCCACCGCTCCCTTGCCATTCTCGGACCATTCAATGTAGGAGAACGATCCTACCGCCCGCTCCAACAGCTTCGGATCGCTCGCTTCTGACATCAAGTCCATGAATGCTTTTAAAAGTTTCCCTCGATCACTCTGGTCCAACTTGACCCTCCATTGGTCGACAAGTAATGAACACAGCCACAATGGCCAAGCAAGCACCCTCCCAACGACAGGGAGGATTCGATAAAACGGGATGCTGGCGATGCGGCAATCCAACCAGCCTGCTATATCATCCACTTTGCCCATCAACCAGTCAAAAGGGACGCTCATGACTCTTGCTGACTGGAAGAGTACCTTGCTGACTGGTCCTCCGAACGGTGATACCTCATATACCAGCGCGTGTGTTGTTGCTGCCAACACGACAACCAAGATTCCGGAGGAGAGGACAACGCCGACTGCCCAGGCAGCGAGGATTCTAGGTGTGCTCTGCTCAAACGATCCGCTCAGGTTGAAGATCTGATAGAGCAAGCCCGTCATGAAGAGACCAATAGACCACAGCAGCAGGATGTGGAGTCCTTCGACAAGATATCCAAGCCAGCGCTTAGCCAATTCTTCTCGAGCGATGTGACGCAAGAGTCGTTCCCTGTAAGTGCTGCCAATTGGTTTGTTTGTCAGTTTGCTCATCCATTGACGTCCCAGGACAGAAAGAACGGCGTCGAGAATCTGATTGCGGATAAGTATCTCTCTTCAATCTTTATCTCACTTAGAGCTTACGGAAAGAATGAGGGCCAAATAATACAGGATACAAACATCCTGTGCTGACACGTTGGGTGCGGGAGGCGGACAGTCGGTTGGATTTCCAGGGGTGTTATTTGACGAAGGGAAGAGATTCTGATTAGCAGGGACTACAAAGGCAGTGAGTACTGCAGAAAACAATGCAATCTATATTTTCGACGCCATTATTACCGTTCAAGTCTGTCTTCCAGAACACACTCACGAAGACCAACGAAACATCCATCCTTTTGATCCACTCGTCTACTTCCTCCTTCGTCCTCGCCATGGCTATCTCGAATAAAGCGGTGCAGGCTGATTCGTCGTCAATGGGCTTCTCGTCGTACGGCTGATCGTCTATCACTGATGGTCAGCTTCCTTATGGACACCAATGGACCGTACGAACCTTTGAGCGCATCTCGAATCAGGAGACTCAATTTCGTCCCGTGATCCAATAGAGTGTCCTTTACACTCTTCATGGTCTCGTTCAATATCATGATTGCATCATGAATATGACCTTTCGGAGTTTCGGGGACTGATGCATCGATACTATTTTCAACACGCCTATCATCAGGAGTTCTGGCAGGAATCTGTGCTTCTGAGTTATTGGCGGATGTGATATCACGAGGTTCAGGATCAGGGTTGTCCGGTCGAGTGCTGGTACTGGGTTCTTGTTTGGCCAATGTCGACTTCTGTTGACGAGGCAGAGGTGAGGCTGTGAGAGCCGAATCTGGTGGCTGAGTAGCCGGCGTCCCTATGTTAGCTTCGAATCCATGAGTTAAACTGGAATTCAATCAGTTTTATGAAACAGATCAGTTCGCTAACCTTTGGATGATGGATTTTCACGGGCATCAATCGAGTTGCATTGGTAGACCAAAGCTTTCTTCACATCTTCCAGGAGTATTTTCTGCTCGCGTGCTGTTACATTCTGTTCTTGAACCGTCAGGTGCAACTGCTCGACGAAGCCAATCAGACGGTGGAATAGCGGTGTGTCGAATGGATCTGTTGTCTGCGAAGAACTCGGCTCGAATGCATCGATTATCGGACCTCGAGAATCGCGGGAAGTGTTATCGACATTTGAAAGTGAAGGACGGCTAGACATGGTGAAATTTTCGTCTGCGAAGCGAAGACGCTGACGAGAGAATGTTGAGGCGTGCAGTTTTATAGCAGTCTGGGTGTGTACTTTGAGGGTGTTGAGAGAGCTTTGGTGATACCATTATCGATCGATCAACTCACCCCCTTCGATATCGCGCTGTATCCGTTACAGTTTCATAAGGGCATCTTCTTTGCCAGGCAAGGCCTTCGCAGCATTTGTACCTCCCAAGGTTCGTCGAAAATCCATCTCTTCTTTTGAATTTCTAGCAAATTCTCTATAAATTGAACATGGCCTCCCAAGTTGACCATGAATTTCTAAATGTTGACTCAGCTTTATACTGATCCGACATGATTTTTGCTGAGTTTCCGTGTTTAATCAAGGTAGAAGTCATCGAGTCGTCTGTCTCCGGCATTTCCCGGCCTTCTGCTTCAAGGCTTCAATGGCGTCCTTCGTCGACGACTTCTGACCCCTCTATCAAGTCAGAGAAACTGTCGACTCGTTCTGAATTGCAATGGGCACACGATCTGAGGATATCTATGCGAACTCATTGTGGTCTTGAGGCCGCTGGGCTTTTCGCTCGTCCATCTAGCTGCGAGGTGCTTGGCAGTCTTCGTTCTCTCGATATTCTTACTCAATTTTTCTAGTCTTATTATGGCAGTCTCACGGCCGCCGGTGTGAGTACACCCTTTCATTGTTTCATGTCCTGACCCCAAGTCCGGATTTTTTGTTCTATTTTTGCGAGTTATCCATCACCAACGCGAACCGCATGACTTCATGGATGCTATCATGAAAGCACCGAGCGATCAACTTTCAGCGCGTAATAGAGCAATGTCATCAACATTACAGGCAGGGATGGGGATGATTAATGAGTGTGACGGCTTCTCGATGAAGAGAGTTGAGGATGAGCGGGGCTCGCGGTGCGTGATTGCATCCGAGTTGTGTGCGTCTAGTAGAACTGATGGCATGAACATATACGTAGAATCACCTATTGTATCCTGTCCGATAATCAGCGAGATCATTCTTGGAGGTTCAGTGCCGACGGGATCGTATATTCCGGCGATGTACAGTCTACAGTAAGTCCTGATCTCTGTACGTCCTGACGGTCCTCGCTAAATTTGCTGTGACGTGCATTAATCGTGATTCCTACGAATCTGCAGAGTCCGTTTTAGTCAGACATTGCTTGACTGTTCCGTAATCCTCTCTCGACCGTGGTCTCCCATGATCATCACAGCTACCGCGACCTGGCCTCAAGTTTTCCGTATACGAACGCCCTAGTGCGTGTCGAGTCTTCGGACAATGGTGTAAAATGTGGCTTAGCCTTATTTACAGGACCATTGATCAAAAATGCCTCGACGGCACCTCTGAAAGCACCAGTCTAGTCCCATGATACGCTCGCGTCCCATCTGGCACCCCACTCACATCTGCGCCTCATGACAACTCGATTGATCGATTGTTAATTACCCAGGTGGTAGGTACCAACAAAAGCAGGTTGGAATACGCATGTTGCGGAGCCGCACTCTCGATTGCTTAGTTTCTTGAATTAGATATTGCTATGAACTGATTCTAGAACGCTGCAAAGACGGCCATGGGGCTGGCCATGGCCCCTATAGCCCTCGGATGATGTTCCGAATCACCGCCAGCCATATGACCATGTGTCAACGTTGTACAGATATTGTGGAAGACTGCAGCGCTGCAACTCGCTCTTCTTCTTTGTACTCTTGTCAAAGGACTCTTGTCTTTGAGAACGCCCTCAAATGCTCGCCAAATCTTGTTATCCCTAATATGCGTCTTCTTCCGCCGCTCCCTCGTGATCATGGACATTGACTTGAGCTCTTCAGCGTTCGGGACCTCTGGGTCGTCGATATGCGAGGATCTTGAGGACGCAGGAGACGACATACGGGGACGAAAATGCGGACGTCGATTTTGGCTTTCACGATACTGTAGCTCGGGTTGGGATTTTGGTCTATTGCTAGGTGTGTCCTCTGTTCTTCCTTTCTCTCGTTTGAGATCTGACAAGTTGTATCACCCAAAGCATGCAAGAAGACAGCTCTGTAAGATTCGTTTGCCATTCGGATGATCCCCTATCTTCTCGACGGCTCGTCCGGATGAAGCGTCATGTCTCTCATCAGACTTCTACACAGGCATTCTCTAAGGCTGACGACTGGTCAAAGACTGCCTGCGAATTTGGAGCGAGGGGTGGATCGGCTTCGGCCTCGGACGAGAGAAGTGGCCCAGAATAATTGAGGGTGGTCATGGGAATATCCGAGCATGAGTCCAGACCATCGTGGTTGATATCTTCAGGAGCTGGGGAAAAGCAGTCCGTGGAAAGGACGAGGTTAGATTCTGCCTGTGGGGCATCGTTGAGAGTCGGGGTGTGGGGCACAGAGTGAGATGGTGATGCTGGACGGATGGATGTGGAGGCGATTGCGACAGTGGGAGGAGAGAGGGAATCGAGTTCTGCGGGCATGGTCAATATTATCCAGAGGAAGAGACGAGGATGACTCACCTGCTAAAAGAACACGGGCACGAGTGCGAGCATCCTCACTAGTCTCATGCCAATAACAGAATTCACTATCAACACATTGATCGAGGAATTGACGGACAGCGGCACGGTTTGAGATTTGTGAAAGGTCGAAGGCATTGAGATAAGCGATGATCGTTTCGCTAGTCTCACTCCAAGTAATCAAGTATGGATTTCGAGAGAAGTGGTCGATAAGTGGGGACAGATCAAGGTCGGTCGGAGGAGGAGAAGCGAGAATGCAAAAGACTTGGGAGAGGGAGACAGGAACAAGTCTGGACTCGTCGGCTGTTTTGACAAATTTATTGATCTCGCGCAGAGTTTCGTGCTTGCGATCCTCGGCAGTGAAATGGACAAGAGATTCGTAGATGCCATCTGGGTACTGAATGATTGATTTGATGAGGTCAAGTCGATTGACGTGGGAGAGGATCCGCGTGACGTCATCTCTATTTCCTTCATCAAGAAGGTCTTTGCAATGATTCTGCGCCAACTCAAAGATCCATCCCCGCTCTCCCATCTTTCCCTCGCGGTTATATGAGCACAAAACGCTGGCGGTGCATTCTTCGAATGGTAGAGAAGCAAAGCGACGGAGATCAGCGTTGTCCTCGTCAAAAGAAGTAGACAAGACTTCAGCCGGGAAGCGAGTGGGGTGATCGTTGTAGGTGCTGATGATGGAATCCATGATATCCTCGCTGATCTTCACATCATTGTATGCACAGTGCGTGACGAAGGGGGAGATCCGCGCTCTGAGCGTTTGGTAGACCCGAACTGAGGTGTCCGTCGCTGTGAGTCGATTCCAAGTCTTCTTCAGCAGGTCCACTGATTCTGGGCTTTGCTCCCCAGTCTTCATCCACTCTACATACGAAAATGATCCTACCGCACGTTCCAATAATTTCGGATCGCTTGCTTCTGCGAGGAGATCCATATACGTCTTGCAGAGCTTCTTCTCGTCATTTAATTCCAGCTTGACTCTCCACTTGGCAACCAGCAGCGACGACAGCCACAACGGGCTAGCAATGCCTCGTCCAATGAATGGAAGGATCTGCTCAAATAGGCACCGTCTGTTCTTATACCGCATGTCCAATGATCCCGCGCCCCTCTTCACTTGTTCCATCCACAGCTCGAAAGATCCTGCCATCTTCTGTGCCGCCTTGAGAAGTATGTTACTAAATGGCCCTCCGAAAGGTGACGCTTCATAGATCAAAGCGTGCATCGAAGCGCCCAAAACCACCATCAGGATAGCCAGCGACAGGGCCACGCCAAGTCCCCACGTCACCAGCAGCCTCTTTAAGCAATGCTCAAAAGATCCTCCTAAATTCCAGAGCTGATATAGCAATCCAGTCACGAAGAGGCCGATAGACCAAAGTAACAAGACATGTAATCCTTCGACAAGAAGCCAAAGCCACGGTTTAGCCAACCTTTCGCGTTCAAGGTGACGCAACAGTCGTTCCTGGTAGGTTCCACCCTTTGGTCGATCTGTCAGCTTGCTCATCCACTGTCGCCCGAGAACAGAAAGCACCGCATCCAGTATCTAGTACAATTGCTCGGTCAAATATCCAACCCTAGATATAACCGATAGGACGTACTGCAAGTATCAGGGAGAGATAATATGAGACGCAGACGTTCTGTGCTGATGTTCTTGGAATCGGTGGCGGGGAATCAGTTGGATTTCCGGGGGTATTGTTGGAGGATGGAAAGAGGTTTTGGGTTGCAGGAACGACAAATGCTGTAAGCACCGCCGAGAACAGTGCAATCTATTGAGACGGTGTCACTCATTTTGATCTCCAACAATAGATCCATAAGAATGTTACATACGAAGACCAGCGAGACGTCCATGCGCTTGATCCATTCATCCACCTCTTCTTTCGTCTTCGTCATTGCCATCTCGAAGAGGGCCGTACACGTTGATTCGTCATCCAATTCCTTCTGGTCGTATGGCTGGTATTCTATTCATGAGAGTCAGCTCTCTTAATATACGATAATACGCTGCTTGACACGAACCCTTGAGCGCATCTTGAATCGAGACATTCATCTGCGCCCCGTGGTCCAATAAAGTCTCCTTCACGCTGTTCATTGTCTCGTTCAATAGTAGGATGGCCCTGTGAATAGCACCCGGTTTCTCTGGTACAGCTGGCACAGCGGGTTCTTCAATCTCGCTGTGAGCAGTGGTTCCGCCGACGGCTCGCTCTCGTTCCTCGCCAGCTCTTTCGTTCTGGGGAGAGTCTGTATCGGCGTTGACTGCCTTCCGAAGTGGTGAATGGTCATCTACATTCAAATCAGCCTTCCGAATCATCCAATGCATTGCATATTTGACCTTTTGTCTCAGTGCTCTCTGCCACGATACTCATGTTCCTTTGGCCGCGTAGTGCATTCCTCATGTCCTGCATGACTTCGCGTTGCTGTTCGAGGACCTGTTTCTGTTCGTTGCCGATGACGTTTTGCTCTTCTAGCGCGTTTCTCTGCGCGTTCGCGATAATAGTCTGCTCTTCCAAGGCTTTCCTCTGACCTAAGATCGTGGCATTCAACTCCTCGATCAAGCCGATCAGACGATTAAAAAGCGGGGTGTCGAAAGGATCGATGATAGGTGCCGATGTGGCCGCCAGCGCCTTCGAAACCGAGCTACGCGAGTCGGGCGAGAGGCTAGGTGGTTCTGGAGGTTCTGGTGGCATCGACATTGGCAGAGACACGAAGAGGTTGGATGGTGTTGGGGGGGGGAAGCTTCAGGGGATGATAGCAGATGAGGGCGAAGACGAGGCGTGAATTGAGCTATATGAAAGGCCTGGGTGCGTTCATCATGGTACCATTGCCTCATGTATCTGCTTCTTTGACCAATAGAACTTTATTTCGTCGAGCGTCTTGTCTGACGGGCACAGCCTTCGTGAGAACCGTGCCTCAATGTGCAATAAATCTCTGAAATACCATAAAAAGGCATTGTTTAAGTAAAGAATATCATTCTTAGAATTCTGAGTCGAAACGCACCTTGCTCCAAAGATTTGAAAGGGGTTTCAGTTGGAAAGATTTTGCTTCCGTACGAGGTCGAAGCGCGCGCGCGCGTGTGTGTGTGTGAAACCGCTTGTTGTCCGGCTTGCGAACTGCGGCCGTTACAGACCCAAAAGGGGGCCGTAACGCGGAACTCTCCATGTGAAATGGCAGGGTCCAAAGGGCAAAAGCACCAATTTTCAAAGTCCATAAACACACTGGCATAATCAATAGTATGTTTTCAAGTCACAAACGGCGCGACAATCGAGCGAGCAAGGGTAGATTAACAAGTACGTAAGCGCGCACGACTTTGCGGCAACATGCGGGGTTATGACGTGTTGAACTCATTATGTAAGCTACAGAAATGCGGCGCATTGGCCATGGCCCGTGCACGATAGGAGGCATGAAGAGCAAAACATGCAAAAACGCAAGAGAGAGGGAAATGATCAGATGCGAAGCAAACTGAGAGATAGGACGGGTAGATATGGGCGCAGGAAACTGAGGAAAGTGAGCGAAGCGGTGCAGGAACGCAGAGACGAAGCACTACAGGTGCGACAATGACGAGTAACCAGCAGAAAAACAGTAGGCGGTAAACGGTAAGACGCGGAAAGCCATAGCAGCGAATGTCAATCCAGACGAACGCAATCAATCGTATACGAAATGCACTGAATCAGATGACTCGCAAACTGAGAGGGGCATTTCGCAAGCTCCCAGCACCGTTGCAACTGATCAGGCACTCGATAGATGAAGCGGCGATGGTGAACAGCTGATAGCAGTCGACGTCACGCCCAGATGATCCAATTGGGTAGAGGAGTCTTGCAGAGCGAGAGCGTTGTTGCGGATGTGACTGCAAGAGAAGTCCGTGCACGATCCTGGCCAGTCACTTGCCCTCGCTTTGTTCACTGCAGCTTTGAATATTGTGCTAGCTGAAGTCGTCACTATCGCCGCAAGAATATTTTATGAGTTCTCGCAGCTACCACCCAGTGCCATCCAGACGTGAAGACATGAACCAGATGACCCGTGAACGCCAATCACGAAGATACGCATCGGGCCTGCAGAAAAACATGTACAAGGCCACTCATCGCAGGTCAGCCTGCGAGGACTTAACTTTTCGTGAGTGATTTGCTGGTTGGAACCTGTTCTCGGCTGATAGTGTGACCGAATAACATGGCATC
Source organism: Sistotremastrum suecicum HHB10207 ss-3 (assembly GCA_001632355.1). Classification (NCBI taxonomy): domain Eukaryota; kingdom Fungi; phylum Basidiomycota; class Agaricomycetes; order Sistotremastrales; family Sistotremastraceae; genus Sistotremastrum; species Sistotremastrum suecicum. Next base: position 91,728 of record KV428081.1, on the reverse strand, counting down.
TTCCTGTTCACCGACTGCGCTTATTGGCCCACACCCTCAAAACTTTCAAACCTCTCCCGTTGACGTGGCAGACGGACTATTAGATCCCCATCAAGAGAACCTGGGTGAAGGCACTGAAGAGTGGATGTCGTTGATGATGCCATGCAAATGTCCAACTCTGCGTTCTGCGTATTCGGAAGACAATAGGACGGAGGATCGTGTGTGTGTGTGTGTGACCGCTATAGTGTCCTTCACGAGAACAGCGGGTGCTAGTAGTACCATGACTGCTGGTGGTGGTGGTGGTGGTGGTGTATTAACCGCCATGGGTTCCCCGATAGGAACGACCGGTGGTGGTGGTGGTGTATAAGACGGCCATGGGTCCCCATATGGAAACGACCGGGTCTGCGTCACCCCCCGAGGGGCCGCAGGCTACGTAGACGGTAACACCATGGAAGGGAACCCCCAACTTCGGTGCCACAGACCACGCAACAGTAATAGTAGATACCGGATCTGCGTCACCCAAACAGGGCCGCAAGCGCCGAGGGAGCAGTCACCACGGATGGCGAGCCAACTTCGATGGCTACTGGCCCATTGCTGAACTAGTAAATACATGAAGGAGGCACCAGTAAAAATCCTCAGAGGCAAACCCAGTGGTACCACAAGCGACTACTTAGCGCCTGAGATGCGTGACTGAGATGATGTTCCCATGTTTCTGCTCGTCATTCTTCACTATCAGCGACGTCCATAGGTCGGATGCTCATTCATTCCTTGATTATTTCCAAATATATTACTCTGGACTGGTATTCAGAAGCGGCATTCGCTTCGTTGGTGGAGGAAAGACATATATGGCTTCCACAAATTTCGGATGACGCAGAGCGCTAATCAGGTTAGTCGGAACCATCTGCATGCTGCTGGTGAATCAACGTTGCACAGATATCTCAAGAGACTCCAGCTCTTTTTTCCTCACTGTCACCCAGAATTTCCATCTGACTGACCATCAAATCCTCTGGTTGTTCCTGAGACGTATCTTACTCCACCGCGCCATCCTCATCCGCCAAATCCGATGTGGAGATCGAATGGAGCTCTTCAACGTTTGATAATCTTGGGACATGGATCGCAAGGATATTGATGGCTTAGGAGGCAATTATGGCGACAGGACGGATGTTGGTTCTATCATGATAGCTCAGGAAGGAAGATATCGGTCTGCTGTCAGGTGCGTCCTCTGGTCTTCTTTTCTTTCTTTTTGAATCTAATATGTCACGTCACTAACAGCATGCACGAGGATACCTCTGCTGGATTATTTGGCTTTCGTATGATGCTATCTTCTCGACGGTTCACCAGCGCCTCATTCTCGATGTTGGTATCAAATCTTCACGGTATCCTCATTGCTTTGACCCCTTACGCATTCCAATCTCGGTATATGAACAGGATGTAAACACCCAATTGCTCTCCTTTCGGCCGGAGGAGCTCCCTCATCCATCCGTCGTGATAAACTCCCAAGAGTTCAATGTTCGCATGCATACGATCTACCTGAAGTTGCTCGATTACCCTTGCAACGCCGTCATCATCCAGAAAGTATCGCTGATGTGGCACACGGCTATTGCACACTCGTTTCCACATTGCAGATCTTTCCAAGCTGGACCTCGCTGACTCTGTGTAACACCACGTTCGCTTCATTGCTAATTGGATCGCATTTGACTCCCGCCAGCATGATTGCGATCCTACTCATGAGTTTCATACTCTCCTTGCACCTGCCGCCACTTACTTTGCTCTCAGAAACCTGTGAACGATACGAACTCAAGGTGCTTACGACGTCTTTATCGTAGCATATTGGATTTATACCATCGACGAATCATCCGCTTCGTGACTGTCAAACGGGAATTCTTGTCCTGTCTCGCCGTAGATTTTATGTAATACCCTTCCGTCCGTCATCTTCGTCGAAAATCTGGCGCGCGTGTATCTGGACTGACCTTCACATCTGACGAAAACGGGAGCTAGAAGTCTAGTCGAGCCATTCCCTATGTGCAAGGCCGCCTCATCTATTAGTGGCTCCATAGCCCTCCTTGATAAAAGCCGTGTCAGCCAAGAAATCTCTTCGTCGATTATTCTATCAATGTGCACAGCTCTCCTCAGAATCATCTTACTCGTTCAGTCATCAAATTTAAAGAATCTTGTACTATAAATCCAACTTCAGCAATAGATTCGGATCCTTCTTGTCGTGATGGACTCACTGCTTCGGCCCACTCATCTTCAGCATTTTCGAAGAAAGACCAAGAGCCACCGCAGATTACGAAACTGCTGGAATACCACTTTTGCGATGCGCTAGTTACGTTCTCATTGATCCTTGAACCGAATGGTAAACCACAAAGATCGAGAGCAAGATCGAGAGTCGAGGGACGCTACGGTTTGTATTGAATTCATCATGATTCATGTGGGATACGGAGACATTGAGGATGATATTTGGTGACTGCGAACTTGAATTTTCCTTGGTCGGTTGTGATATCCTTGCCTACGTTATTCCGATCGCATATCAAACATGACATCTCTCAAACTACTTGCGAAGGATATTCTCTCTCCATCGCTCGGTTCTTGGGTTCTTGGGCTCGGTTTACCAGAGTGCACCAACAAAGCCAAACAAGCTCCCTCGACAGCGTCGACGACGACGGTCTCAACCAGATTCTGTCTCTCAACATCAATCATGCTCCAGATATCCTCTATCAACTCTGTCATATCAGCTTGTTGGACGCACCTGTGGATCGTCTAGAGAAGAAATAACTCCCGAGACCGACGAGATAAGCGCTCAGGTACGTATCGAACGACACAAGGAACGACATCGACCTCGAGGCCTCGTCCTGACAGTTCTTGACTTCAATTTCAGGATAACTGATAAAGTCTTTATTCATCAAAGAGTGTCTCACCATCGTCAAAACAATCTCTGGCGACGGGTTCCTCGTATCCGTCCTGGATATCCAGGATATGAACTCGCCAAGACCTCGGTGACATCCAAGGAGCTTCCAGAATGAGTCTGACTCCCACAATATTGAGACACATCGCTAGATTGATTGGAGGACTTGCGGCAAAATTCAGTGGATCAAACGACCGGCTCGACTCGTCATGGCTTGAGGGACAGAGGTGACTTGTATGTAGATCTTGGGAGGATGATGGGAGGAACGCGAGGTTATTAGAGTCGTGGTCTTGTGGGCTGACACTGGTACGTCTCACCTATCTCGATCCCGTTACCAAATCACTGACTGTGAATTGCATCTACCATACTGTACTCATGATCGTATTATACAGGCCTGAATCAACTCTCTGGCGCTCTCCCAATCGATGGTACACTGACAGCGTATGGAGGCTCTTGATCCCGAATCCCTTCCTGAGTCACGGAAGTTCTTCCTCGCATATATTTCTATGAGACGACATCTAAGCCCTTCTGTATCCTCCTTAATCTGCATCACACTCTCACCTACCCCGGTTCGATTGCTCAGCGGGACCCAAACTATGATAGTCAAGTCTCATCTTTTCTTTCGATCTCAACCACGACATCTTGCACTACAATCTTGTAAATCCTCTGCCAAATCGGCCGAACTTCTGTCAAATCTTTTCTTCCGTTCGCTACGTTCATTCTCTTGTACTGTACATGGCTCTCATTACTCAAAGATGCCGCGTCTGTGTCCAAGCCATTGCTGTATATTCAAAGTTTGCGCCGAATACACAGCAATACTTTCATTACGGCTTTTGAAATATGCTGAGAACTTGTGCGGATAATTGGGCGGGTTGATGCACCGTCCGAGACAACATTCAATCCTCTTGGTGCGCATTCTCTAAAGTTGACAACTGAGCAAAAACGGCTTGCGAGTCCTGCACCGGAGCGAGGGATGGATCAGATGTGGACACGAACGACGAGAGAACGGGTCGGGGATGACTAATATGAAGGGTGATTAAGGGAGTATCAGGGTGGGAATCTGCCACCGGGACAGTATCGACCTCGACATTCACTGAAGCTGGGGAAAGGGAGTCGGCGGAAGGGGAGAGGAGGGGATCTGGCTGCGGGGAATCGTTGGGAGGCGGAGTATGGAAGGGGGAGTGGGATGGTGATGCTGGTTGATTGGACCCAGAGGCAATTACACCGGTGGCAATAGAGATGGAGTTGAGTTCTGCGGGTACGGTCAATACTATCTAGAGGAAGAGACGATGATGGGTCACCTGTTAAAAGACGGCCGGCGCCGTCGCAGATATCATTGTCTATGTAACACGGATGGCTATGATTGTCTCTGAATTCGCCATCAACGCATTGCTGGAGGAACCAGCGGACAACAGACTGGTCCGAGACCTGTGAAAGGGGGAAAGAATGGAGACGGCGGATGATCGTTTCACTAGTATTCTTCCAAGTCCAGTTGTGTGGATATCGAGAGAGATAGTCAATGAGCTGGGACAGATCGTTGTCAGTTGGAGGAGGGGAAGCAAGAATGACAAAGACTCCAGAGAGGGAGTAAGGACTAAATCTGGAGTGATCGGCTGTCTTGACAAATTCATTGATTTTGCGCAGAATCTCGTTTTTGTGATCTTTGACAATGAATTCGACAAGAGATTCGTGGATTCCATGTGGATACTGAATGAAAGACTTGATGAGATCAAGTCGATCGACGTGCGAAAGTATGCGGGCGACGTCATCCCTCTTTCCCTCTTTGAGAAGGTCGTAGCAATGTTTCTGCGCCCAGTGAAAGATCTCCCTCCGATCTCCCAAGATGCCCTCGTGGTTATACGAGCACAACACTCGCGCGATGCATTCCTCGGATGGAAGAGCGGCAAGGGGACGGAGATCGGCGTTGTTTGGTTTGATGGCATCCATCATCAGCGAATCGCGAAAGTCTTGAGGGTAGGAATGAATGGCCAGGAAGAACTGGACCATCTCTTCTGAGAGTCTCTCTCCCACTTCGCTGAGGTCCCAACCGTCAGAAGGCACAAGCTGCCTGGCACGAGCTATAAGCGTCTCTCGTACCCGCAATGATGTGTCGGTCGCTGTAAGTCGGTCCCACGTCTTTTTCAATCGCGTGAGTTCTTCGTGGCTTTGATCTCGACTCCTGACCCACTCTACGTACGAAAATGATGCCACGGCTCTTTCCAAGAGTTTTGGGTCACTCGCTTCTGCAACGAGATCCATGTACGTGGTCAGAAGCCGGTCTTTATCATTCATATTCAGCTGAACCCTCCACGTGTCCTCCAGCTGGGACGACATCCACAACGGGCCAGCAAGGACTCTTCCAATAAATGGAACGATTTGCTGAAATGGCCGTCTTCTTGTTTTGTATCTGCTGTCCAACCATCTCGCCGCTTCCGTTACTCGTTCCATCCACGTCCGAAAAGATCCAGCCATTGTCTTGGCTACTCGAGATATCAGTTTGCTAAACGGCCCTCCAAAAGGTGAAGCTTCGTAGATCAAAGCATGGACAGTTGCCCCCAGAACCACCCCAAGGATGCTCAGCGAGAGCAGCAGTCCCAAGCACCACGTGGCGAACAATCTTGGTGCGCGGACCTCGAATGATCCACTGAGATTCCACAACTGATAGAGGAGACCTGTGACAAACAGGCCGATGGACATGAAGAGGATTGCGTTGAGGCCTGCAACGAGATAGCGAAGCCATCCCTTGGCGAGCCTTTCGCGTTCGAGATGGCGTAGAAGTCGTTCTTTGCAAGTCGTTCCTTCAGGCCGATTAGTCAATCTGCTCATCCATTGACGGCCGAGGACGGATAGCACAGCATCTAATATCTGTGTTGATCCCAAGTCAGGAATAAATATCAGCTTGGTCCATAGAACTCACCGCTAGGATCAAGGCCAAGTAATATGACAAACAGACATTCTCGGCAGACACTTTTGGCAGCGGTGGCGCAGAGCCTGTGGGATTTCCAGGAGTGTTGCTGGACGACGGAAAAAGGTTTTGGGTAGCCGGAACGACGAAGGCGGTCAGTACTGTTGAGAATAGAGCAATCTGCGTCAAGATCTGTGAGTGAGCCCATATTCCTCATCATGCTACTTACGAAAACCAGTGACACGTCCATTCGTTTGATCCACTCATCCACCTCCTCCTTTGTCTTTGTCATCGCCATCTCGAAGAGAGCCGTACACGTCGATTCATCTTCTAACTCCTTCTGATCATACGGTTGATCATCTAGCGCCGGTTGTCAAGTCATTCAAACTTTTCTTTCTCGACGATCTTCATACCTTTAATCGCGTCTCGGGTCAAGATGTCGAATTTCTTTCCATGATCCAGCAACGTCTCCTTCACATTCCCTAGGGTATCTTTGACCCCCTCCATCACTTCCCTCAAACGCTGGAGCGCTTCGTGGATGGAATCTCTCGGTGGCTCTGCGGTCGAATCTTGAGGTCGTTTGACCTGGGATGTCGGTTCAGAGCCATTTGTATCTCCAGACTGCCCTTCAGGGATATCTAAAAAATACTGAGCGCAAGAAATATTTTACGAATACTTTCATCGATACCTCGTTGTAGCGGTCTGATACTACTCTGTTCCTGAAGGAGTTCCAGGCTTCTTCTCATGCCCTGCATGATGTCTCGCTGTTCTTTCGCTGTAGCATTATGCTCTTGGATGATACCAATCAATTGATGGAAGAGCGGCGTGTCATGTATGTCGGGCGCCGGTGTTGCCAGTGAGGTGGCTGCTGCAATAGGCCTAGGGTTACTGTACGTCGAATCGTTCGACTTGAAGGCATCGTCAACGGGCTGCTGAGTAGGAAGTGTCGACATTGGGATTTGGCAGAAGAGCCGGAGAAGGGATAGCGAGGAAAGTGTGGGAGGTGAGATGGGGATGGGAGTACTTGAGACTCGAGTCGAGAGACGGCTGGTTGAGTTACTGCACTGACTCAAGGCTTGAGCGGAAGTTGAGCCGCAAGTTGAGCGGCTAATGAAGGTACGTCCATTAGCCCTACCCCTGCACTCCTGGTACTACGACCATGGTTCCATCGCCTCATCCTATCTCCCCAGCCACGTCAATTACAGAGCCTTTATCGACAGACACAGCATCTGTGAAGAGTTGCTGACCGTGCCTGGCAGCCTGAGGGTGCTTGCATATTGATACTTCATCGGATGTGCCTATTCTCGAATAATCTATTGATATTCCATCAATCTTGAAATCCAAACCCGTTCATGAATCTCACGCTATCGAACCACTATTTTGTTGGCTTTTTGTCCGAACGTTGAGGTTGTGCCTGGTCTCGGCATGTTCCGATGCGCTTCTTCGCTTCCTACTTCAACGAGGGCAGGAGCTGGACTCATCGTAAGACATAACATAACACATCTGTCAGACCTACAGTCTCGATTGACGTGCATTCCAAAATTCCCGCATATTCTATAGTCGACCACAACATCTCCTGGAAGCGCTCTTGATCCTCCGAACTCGCCGGCGCTCATTACTACTTAATGATGTCCTATATATCGTAGTCTCTACTGGTACTCTGCAACAAATCTTCATCACCATTGTCGAACTCCTCTGAACTTCCCCGACCGACCTCTGATGCTTGCGACTCCGGAACAAGTGCGATATCTCCATCTCCATCTCCATCTACCTCGGACGACGAGAGCATGGACTCAGGATGACCAAGATCAATCGACCCCATGGCCTCAGGGTTCTCGGAGTGCGTGTTATCCGAGTCGCAGTTTGCATTGGCGAATGGCAGAACGTCCGCAAGATCAATATTCGAACCGACAGAGGGATGTGAGGAAGGAGAGTTTGAACGTGACTGAGGCGCGTCGGGGTCGGGGTCGGGGTCGGGGTCGATAGCAAGAGGGTTGTGGTGAGATGAAAGAGATTTCGGTGCCGGAGCTGGATCGGGGGGTGGATCAGGGGATGTGGCGGATGTAGAGGATGGAGAGGATGTCGAAGCGATCAGCACTGGATCATCGAGTGAAGAAAGCAAAGAGGTACGCTCGAGTTCTACAAGCACGAGCACATGTAAAACAATGCATCCAAGAAGACAACTTGAAGGAGAACTCACCTCCCAACAACCTATTCGCCCTCACACGAGTCTGGCTACTCGTCGCACTCCACTCCCCATCCCCATCCTCATCATGCTCATAATCCTCATCATAGAATTCAACCCTAAGCCTCAGACGCAGAAATTGACGCACAGCATTCAAATCTGATATTTCAGCAAGATCGTAGGAATTGAGATAAGCGAATACAGTATCGGATGTCCATTGCCAAGTACGTTTATCTGTGTGTTGGGCGAGGTAGGATATGAGAGGGGATAAGTCGATGGAGGGAGGTGGGGGAGAAGCGAGCACGACGAAGACGTCGGAGAGGGCGATGGGGTTGAATTTGAATTGCGCAGCTGTGTGGACGAATTCGTTGAGGTGGTCGAGAATTCTGTGTTTGCAGTCGTGGACGATGAACCTGACGAGAGGAAAGGAGATGAATCGGGGATGATGGATGAAGGATTTTATGAGGTCGAATGGGGAGACGTGGGATAGGATTCGGGTGACGTCGTCGTGCTTTCCTTCGCCGAGAAGATAGGTACAATGTCTCTGCGCCATATTAAATATCCTCGTTCTGTCTCCCAGTCTCCACCAGTTATTAGATCTAGACGCTTCCCCATCCCCATCGCCTGTGCCATCGTTGTTGTCGTTGTCGGCGTCGTCGTTGTCGGCGTCGTCGTTGTCGGCGTCGTCGTTGTCGGCGTCGTCGTTGTCGTTGGAACGCGAGTACTGGTGGTACTGGTGATTATAAGAGCATAATACCCGAGCTAGACATTCGTCGAAAGGGAGCGCTGAGAGAGGACGAAGGTCGGTGTTGTTCGGGTTGAGAGAGGCTAGGTAGACCTCTGCTTGGAAGTAATTTACTAGGGATGGATCTGTGGAGGATGGAAGAGGAATGGGCGGAGGATGGTTCGGAAGGATATTGATTGTGGGAAAGGGTGTGTTGGGGGCTGTGTTAGCGGATGGGGGAAAGGAGTTGTTGAGGTCGAGGACTGCTAGAGTCGAAGAAGGAGCCTGAGGGAGAGAAGGCTTTGGCTTGAAAGTATTGTTCGGAGTTCGGATGTATGACAGAGGGCGGAAGGGGAATGTCAAAACGTTGAATAATGTGGCGAATACAAAACGAGGAGGGGGGAGAAGGGGAGGGGACGATATACAATCGAGTTCTAGACGACGAATTAGAATTCGAACAGCTTGGACAAAGAAAGAAAGATAACTCACGAAATAGTAGATATTCCGCACGAGCGCGAGTGTCGTCACTGGTGCGATATGGAGTATTATACTTGTCGCGAAAGTCGGTATCGACGCAGTGATCAAGAAACCGACGGAGGGTGGTGCGATCTGAAATTTGGGGGAGGGGATAAGCTTCGATGTAAGTTATGATTGTGGTGCTTGTCTTTGCCCAAGTTAACCAGTCTGGGTGTTCGGAGAGATAGTCGATGAGCGGGGAGATGTCGATGTCGATTCGGGACGGAGGAGCGAGGGCGAGAAAAACTGAGAAGAGGGAGTGAGGAATAAATCTGGATTGATCAATTTGACCGTATTGCATTGATTGATTGATTTCGCGGAGAATGGCATGGTTGTGATCCTTGACGATGAACTCGAGAAGAGGAGAGGAAATCGCACCTGGGTGCTTAATGAATGACTTGATGATGTCGAGTCGATCGACGTGTGAGAGGATCCGCCTGACGTCATCTGTCTTTCCCTCATCAAGGAGGTCCTCGCAATGTTTCTGTGCCAAATCAAAGATTCTCCTTCGATCTCCCAACTTTCCTCGACGGTTATATGAGCACAAGACTCGGGCTACGCATTCTTCGAATGGGAGGAGAAAGAGAGCGCGCAGATCGGCGTTGTGTTCGTTGAGTGATTCGGGTGAGAATGAAGTGTTGAAGGGATTAGGTGGTGCCGCTGGATCTGGATCTGGTGCTGGTGCTGGAAAGCTGGAGGTGGGCTCGGGGGGTTCTGGAGGAGTTGACATCGATGATGAGTGGGAGAGTGGTGGGAGACGATCTTGTGAGCGCTTGGCAACCTCGTGCACTTGTGCGTCTGTTCCAACTGACACAGCCTTCGTGAGAATGGGGGCTGACATTGAGCAACGTGGTATGAGATGGATGTAGCATGAACTACCTCAGTCTACCTGATCTGAATCCTCGTCGATCCTCGTCGTGCGCGTCTACCTGTCAGAGTCACTTCTCCCATTTCTTGGCACTATCGTTTCAAGATTCTCGATTCCTTCATAGGCCTGCGATGTCTTCCATGGTGTGTCATTCGAGAAGCATGAGAGTGAGGTCCAGGGTAGATCGCGTCCAGATTGGGGATTGAAGATGCGTTGAGAAAATCGAGGTCGGCGCTTGACTTGCGAGTGCGGGTAGACGAGCAGCAGCCGGGATGTTTGGCTTTATTTGGCCTAAGCCTTCAACTTGAAATCACCGTTCACCACCACCACCGTTCCACTGTCTTAGGACCAAAAGTACGATTATCCATCGGGCCCTCTCGTTCTGACATCGGATTTATCAGTGCTATCGACAAACGAGGCGCAGTAACAACGAAACTGTACAGCTCATGTCCTACAATATCCCTGCCGAAATCTTGCACCGAGTAATCCGAGATGTCCTTCTCTCTGCACGTCATCTCTAATCACCCTTCCCCTCCGCTATCACCCCATGAAAACCGTCAAATCATATCGTACACTCTCCCCGATTTCCAAAACGCACGTCTCGTCTGTCGACAATGGAATCAATGGCTCCTCAACGATTTCGAATGCTGGAGATATCTCTCTCGTCGGGAACAGGAGAGCGTGATGATTGCGAGGTATGGTAGCGAGAGGGTCCCAGGATGGCCTGTTTGAATTCGGATTCGTGTGCGTCCGAAGGATGAGGATCGAGTTGACGAGTGCGAGGACCCCGAAGAGGAGGATGAGCGGCAGTTCGTTTGGATGATGGTCGATCAGAGCCTGGATGCTCGAGTGAGGAGAGGAGTGTAGGAGCGAGGAGATCCTTTTAATAGTGGAGAGTCTGGAGACGGTATTGCAGACGAAGATATCGTGAGAGCGACTCGGACGAGATGATTCGTTCAGAAGGTGAAAGTCTCCAGGACATACTGGACCGGGGAGTCAAAAACACTGAAGACTCGCGTTGTTCGTCAAACGCTGGTCGCATAGTATCCCTCATAGCTTCTCTTTACTCGTCCATGATCCTTTCCTGATCTACGATCACAACGTTCTGATTTTCTTTTCTTTAGAGCTTCTCCGAGTCGTTGCACCAGCCTGAGTGCCGTGCCGTGCCGTTCTGCTCTTCGATCAATTTGTAGCCGATCGAACATTGGGATATCGAAGGATCAGCCGCGGTTACGGTGGGCGAGTGGAAGTTGAACGTGGGTTGATAGATGAGTTGAGCATTGGAAAGGCGGTTCGCGTGGTGGAGATGATGCATGATGGACGAGCGGGAGAAATGACGAGGTGGACATGGGGGATGGGAGATGGGAGGCGGAATTTAAGAGAGAAGTCTCATTATCTCCACGCACTGCTAGTGAGGTTTATGAAGACCTAGGTGATACCACTGTGACACCCTTGCCTCATGTACTGATACATAAGTGCCTTTTAACGAATCGCTTTCTCTTCTCAGCGCGTCTTCTTGTGAGCGGGATTTCAACACGGTCAATGACGAGCATCAGGAACTGGAGTGAAGATAACATCACCACTCACCAGGAAACAAAGTCACGCTGATATCATACGTACCTGAGCTAGATCCTCGTCGTGCGCGTCAGACCGTTCTGATACGCTGAATTTTCTCTACGTTTCTGATGCATCCTTTGACCAAGTATCTCATCCGAGGTGTGTCATTTGAGAAAGTCTTAGGGCAGAGGGAGCACTAGGCTGGATCAAGTATTCGTGGTCGAGGACGCGTTCAGTTTGAGAAAATCGACGGATGCGCTCAGGCAAGCGAGTCCGAACTTTGGTCTTGTTTGGCCAAAGGCTTCAACTTGAACTTGACCGTCTGGAAGTCGTCAGGACCGCTCGACCGTCCGAGAATCAAAGGTACCGTGACAATCCCTGCTATACGAACCTTTCTTTCTGACCTCACATATATATAGGTGCTATCCACAGCCGAGTCAATAATCCGAAGCTCCAATTCAGTATCCACGAAAACGTACGAATCATTGAATCATGCCCTACAATATTACTATTCCTGACGAAATCTTCCACCGAATACTCTGGGATTTCCTGCTCCTCCCCTCATCGTATCAAAGCATCCTCCCACACCGCTATCATCTCCAGGAAAACCGTCAAGTCAGCTTCTACAGTCTCCTATTTCCAACAGTCCAAAACGCGCGTCTCGTCTCTCGCTAGCGGGATCCGTGGCTGCGAACGTTGGAGACGTCTTTGTCTGGAGGGTGTGAAGACCTTGTTGAATGCAAGAGATGTTGTCGGAAGGATGATCCCAGGACGGTCTTTAGGAGGTTCGTTTTACTATCACCGGCTTCGCGTCAAGTCCACGCTCGAGAACCCGACGTTATGTCAAAATGCGACTGAAGGTTAAATTGAACGGACTCGGGCCCTTCCCTGATCTTGGAGACCCAGCCTTCACTCTCCGACACATCAAAAACTTTACGTTCCGCGACGCTGCACACTTTCTGGGCCGATCCCGAGGCATCTTGAAGGAACGAGATGAATATCAGCCTCTTATCGACGATATGCTAGCACTCGAATCCCTATCTCTTATACAGACGACATTCATTTGTTCAATCCCTCCAACGATATTCAACGCATAATTCAATACTACGTACCTTCCGACACTCCTCTCCCGCTCTTGTCAATTATCTTGCATCAACGCGAGCCTTTTTCTCCCTTATCAACGATATCGATCCTCAATCTAACGCTTGACTTGATCACTCTGGCGTTGACCCCGCGCATCGACCCAAGTTTCAAGTTTATTGTCTTGTTCATGCACTAGGATCTTTCGACGCAGCAATACGGTCTTTTATCCACACTTGAAGCTGTCCTATACCGTACCCTATCACCATCCCATAATCTTCACTGAATCCACCACCTTCCTTTCCTGCGACATGACTTGACTTCCGACATCCGATCCGAGTTTGACCGTAATCACGGTCATTCTCAAATCATCTCGCTCAACCGCTTGCTCGACGTCTCCAACTCTCTATTCTGTTCGTAATCGTAAATCTTGTTTGTTCCTCTAGTGAGAAGCACCGTCGGAGGGACTCGGGATGCGTCTTACTCGAGCGAATGAAGCCGGATAACTTTGTCAGTGCGACGTCGGCAAGGTGGGGCAACTCGAGAATTGTTCTGACTGCTTGATCGCTCTTTCTCACTGTTCATTCTGGTTCAGACGGGATACACACTGATCAGGATCAACTTGGGCAGTCTGACCCACCGTGAATGCTCTAAAATTCTGAATTCTCGTCGGTGCCTTTCTTAAGTTCTTCAATGCACTCTCATGCGATTCGCCACGCTGAAGGCATTCACTGGTCGAGTACATAAACTCGAAAACTCTCCTCATCAGCCCTCCCGTCATCAAGGCATACTAATTCTCCGATACCATGCCAACGCCATCACTGAACTCAGGCCGATCGTTTGATGACAGTTTCCGAAGCTGCGCATTCTTGATTCTGAACGAGCAAATGAAGATAAAAGGCTGTTCAAGTTTCAGGTGTTCTTCTTTCGTTGTCCCAATCGGGGACTGTAAGTGTTAAAAGCGAAGGATGTAGATCGAGAGGTCGATTTGACGGGGTGTGGCAGCTTGACTCATGACGTCGGGTGATACGTGTGAATATTTTCGCTACCTAATCTTTTCCACATTCTTGTCATGTTTCCTCCTCTCTTGTCAATCATTTCCCGAGCTCTAGATTTTCCTGCTCACTTGTCGTGGATTTTCATTGTCAATTGATTTTCTTTCGTCGCCGCTGGCTCAGCATCAACAAGGACAAATAACCTCAACTGCGTCAGCGTCAGCGTTGGCATCGACGTCCTCACTGGACTATGTTCCTCAAACCCGATCTCGGTCATAGAAATTCATCTCGCTCGTCTTACCTGGACCTCTAAAGAAAGTGACTTCCGTCAGACATGCAAAAATACAAGACTGAAGAAGACAGCCGTCGAACGGCGTTGACCTCGTCTTTGATGTGATGGACTTGTGCACTCACACGTGGCTGTGGCACAGGTACCATGCTCACATCTAGCGGCGAACGAATTATGATCTTCGACCTCCTCGCCCTCGCCCCCGTGCTCTCCCCCTCCCATGTACTCGCTGCCTCGACTCATCATCTCCGATGTCAACTCCTTCAAACCCTCCCGACAACCATATCGACATAACTTCTCTTCCAATCCACAGCTTTTCAGCTACAGCTCCAGCTCCGGCAGCAGCAGCCGACCTTTGCGACACTCCATTTTTGTCCACACCATTTGACGCAGACAATCCCGGTCCGCGCGGTCTCTCTCTTCCGCCATCTGAAGAAAACATTATTCAATTCCTTGGCTCATATAACCGCGAGGAGAGGCCTGGAGATCGAAAGAAAATCGATAGCGAGCTCTCCCTACTCATCGACTATCATTCCGAGCACCCAGACTCCTTGACTTGGGAGAAGACTAGTACTAGGATCGTAACTTACATCGAAGCGTTCCCCCTTCCCCAAATCTCAGACCGCGCTGCTGTTCGTCGATTCCTCGATCACTGCGTCGATAAGCACAGCATTCGGTATCCTACCAGTCACGAAACTCGCGCTCGTGCCGAATACCTGCTAATACGTGAGTTACCCTCGTTTCTTCTTCTGCGCCATGCTGATTCTTCATCACGGTATATAGAACTCGACTGTCTCTCTTCCCCTCCTCGTCCTCCACGTTCTCCACGTCGTGCATTCACCACGACATTCCTCCGACAATCATTCCTATCCCACCCTCTGTCATTCATCCGAACTCCGAAAACTATCTCCAAGCCAAGACCTTCTCTATCTTCTCCAACTCCAGCACCCATTTATATCGATCACAATCACCGTTTCCCACCGTTTTATGACACGGCCACAAGCTTTCCCACGTTCCATATCATTCCGGATCATCCCCCGCCCATTCCTTTGCCATCCGATACAGATCCAGCTCTCGTCAATTACTTCCAAGCAGAGGTTTACTGTGCGTCTTTCGACCAGAACAACGCCGATCTACGGCCCCTCTCAGCTCTTCCGTTCGAGGAATGCATAGCACGAGTATTATGCTCGTATAACCACGAATACTCGCGTTCCAATGAAATTGACAACGGGGACGCGTCTAGGTCTCATCACTGGTGGAAATTGGGAGACCGAAGCAGGATATTTAATCTGGCTCAGAGACATTGCACGTATCTTCTCGGCGAAGGAAAATTTGATGACGTCACGCGCATCCTCTCGCATGTATCTCAACTCGACCTCATAAAATCCTTCATCCACCACCCCCGATTCATCTCCTTCCCCCTCGTCTCATTCATCGTCCATGACTGCAAACACGCCCTCCTCGACGCACTCAACGAATTCGTCCGAACAGCCCCTCAATCCAAATTCAACCCTATCGCCCTCTCCGACGTCTTCGTCGTTCTCGCCGATCCACCTCCATCCTCTATCGACTTATCCCCTCTCATATCCTATCTCGCTCGACATACGGATCGACGCACATGGCATTGGATCACCCAAGCTGTCTTTGCATATCTCTTTTGCTATGATTTGGAGGAAATATCGGATTTGGGTGCTGTGCGTCGATTTTTGAGGTTGAGGCTTAGGGTTGATGCGTATGATGAGGATGGGAGGTGGAGTACGAACAGTGATGAGACTCGGTTTCGGGCTCGGATGTTGTTAGCTGGTTAGTTCTCGTTGTGTTCTTGTTGTCGGAGTCGTACTGATTGGCTCTGTGCCCACAGAAATCAATTCTCTCTTCCCCTCTCCCATCAGTCCGATCGCTTCTACATCTATCGAACCACCTCCACCTCCAATATCGATTTCCTTGCATCACACATCATCTGCTACCGACACCGACACCCCCTGATCCCCGTCAAAGCCCTCTTTCTCAAATCCCTCTGCCGGTCCAAATATCGATCTCGCCAACATTTTGCCATTTGCTGATACAGACCGCGACTCAGAGGACTCGGACTCAGATATCCCCACGATATTGATCACCAACAATCGTACTCATCCTCCTGCGCCCATTGCCTCGAATGACGAGGCAGATGTCGATGTCCCGCTTGTTCCGGAGCCGCAATAATGACGATTGCGAGAAAGATTCAAGACAGAAGACCGCAAAAGAACTGCCACCGCTCAATTCTTCCAGAGGTTCTTTTCCGTTTGAAACTAAAGGACTGCGAGACAAGGAACTAGAATTGAGTGGGACTATTGGAAATCATGAAATACTGATCTTATAACCCGAATTTTATTCTCCAGTGTCTACATCACCCAGTTGTAGAACCATAGAACGTGGATCGGAAATCCTCTAAAGACGTGCATGTCACCTCTAGCGGAACACAACGGCCCTTTGCGGCCCACGAGCTTCTCTTATTCTCCAGCTTTGATATAGCCCGCGATAGACGAAACCAAGGAATCGGATCCATCTCTCCTCCATGCAATCTGGGATATAATATCATCAACCGCTTCAACTGTGGACAAAGGACCGAGTGGCTGCTTCGAGAGATAGTTCTCAGTGCCTGAAGAACAGACTTGACATTCGGGTCAACGCGCCATGTCAGCGTCAGATTGACCAAGTTGAAAGCACGTTTGAGGATCGATATCATTGACGAGGGAGAGAAAGGCGTATTTTCGAGCAAGAGAGTTGTTAAGTGCGGAAGAGGAGTGTCGGGAGGTATGTAGTAATCGCCGGGGTTGAAATTGTTGAAATGGTCGTTCACTATTGCTGGACGGAATGAACGAATGAATGTCGTCTGTATGAGAGATAGCGATTCCAGTTCTGGCATATCGTCGAGAAGAAGTTGCAATTCGTCTCCTTTCTTCGGGATACCTCGCACTCGTCCAAGAACGATTTCAACGTCACGCAACGTGAAGTTTTTGATGTGACAGTCACTGGGAGAAGTGAAGGCCGGGTCTCCGGGAGTAGGAACAGGCCCGGGTTCGTTCAAGTTAACCTTGAGTCGCGTTTGACACAACGTCAGATTCTCGAGGTTAGAACTAACGCGGAGCTGAGAGGAATAAAACGAAACATCGTCGACGGCGAGCTCAAGAGTAAGGCTTTTGCATCCATTTTCTGCAGCGCGTTGCAGCAGATGACGTACGACATCGGCCTTCGAGGGGCTGATCATCAAAGCATCCCGTCTGTCGCAGATCATTGCGCATTCCCTGACGCGAGTAATATCGAATCCTGGCTGAGTCGCGAGTTCTGAATTTTGCGGAGGAGAAACGGGTACGTAGTAATTGACGAGCATGACCGATTCGAGCATTGGAGACTGTGTGAGAAAGGCTCCGAGGGGAGGTGGAGGAGGTCTTTGCTTATCGGGTTCAGCAGCGAATCTAAACCTCTGGAGATCCCGTCCCCTGCGTCCATCGTAATCGATAGCCTCGATAAGACATTGACGGAGACTCGGTGCTCCGGAGTCGGTCCAGTTTTGAAGAGCAGTATGGATCATCTGAGTGGGCATATGAAGGAAGAGTCCGTCGCACGATTTGGTGATTGGAGTGACGAGTTTGATAGCTTCGGGGATCCAAGACCTGTCGTGCGTAGTACTGAGAGAAGAGTTGGGCCCTGCTCGCAAGAGTCGCACGAAGTTGCTGTCCGGATCACTTTCGACGTCCTCGACGACATCAGTATCTTCGGTGACCAGGTCCAGTATGTCCTCGAGTCCTTCGCGTTCTGAGTAGGCCACCTCGTCCGATAAGAGACTTCCGTCGTCCGACTCTCCTCCCACAAGATCTTCTTCAGCGACGTCGTCTCCACTGTCGAGAGGCTGTTCGTCGTCACGTCGATGCCAAGTGTTCGCTCCTCCTACACCCTGCCCCGCACCCACTCCAGAATCAAGGTCCTCATCGCTCAACTGATCGAGCCCCAGAAACCGTTCCAAAGCCAGCTCATTCTCATCCGAATCCTCGTCCTCCTCGTCCGAATCCTCAAACTCGTCAAATCGGACCTCCTCATCCCTGGGACGCACACGAATCCGAATTCGAAACGGCCGTCCCGGAAACCTTCCTATCACATCTCTGGCAATGTCCAAACTTTTCGAGCCCTGTATACATAGATGTCTCCAGCATTCGAAATCGTGTAGCAGCCATTGATTCCATTGCCGACAGACGAGACGCGCGTTCTGAAAATCGGGGAGAGTGTAGAATCTGACTTGACGGTCTTCCTGGAGATGATAGCGGTGGGGGAGAGTGAGTTGATATGATGAGGGGAGGAGCAGGAAATCCCAGAGTATTCGGTGGAAGATTTCGGCAGGAACATTGTAGGGCATGATTCGTACGTTCTTGTGGATACTGAACTGGAGCTTCGGATGATAGACTTGCCTGTGGATAGCACCGACAGATGCGGAGTCAGAAAGAAAAGTTCGTATGGCAAGAATTGTCAAAGAATTGTACCTTTGATTCGCGGAGGGCAGAACTTGAGGCCTTTGGCCAAACAAGCCCAAACTTCAGGCTCGCTTACTTAAGTACTATTACATGAGCGCAGCCGTCGATTTTCTCAACGCATCCTCGACCACGAATACTTGATTTAGCCTAGCGCTCCTTCTGTCCCAAGCTACAAGCGCTGCTATGACAGTCTAAGTAACTACTAAAGAACTCTTGGTTTGTGTGAGAATTCGCGTCTCAAAACTGATCAGATGACATGGGAGCATGTGCGATCTTTGGTGATTTTCAGTATTCAGGGACAATAGCGTAGAGATTGTCTGAAGCTGATATACTTCGGTCGGATTTTGAAAGGTTGTTCACATACATCTCAATGCCATTCAGACGCGTTGATACCGAAACGTGTATTGGATAGAGTGATTCATGTGGATCGTGGAGTTACTCGGGGTTGGGTTCAGGTACGCTATCCCGCTCAACATACGAGTCCTATTCCAGGACGAATGAAGTGTGACCTAGAGAAAATAAAAGAAGACGCGCGCGCACGATAATGATCATCAAAACATGAAGGTCCCGTTCGTCCTCTTATGTCTCGCTGCTGTAGCCTCTGCTCAAGTCTGCGACTTTTTCCCCTCAAGCAGGACGGCTGCCAGTGTAAGCGCTTGATATTAAATAGGCTACGGCGTCTCGATTCTGGCATGGTGTCCACTGACTGAGCTCTTCAATCACTGACAGTGCCACTCCTTCTGTCTAGCGTGTTGTAAAGCCAATCCTAGCGATGACGAATGTAAACCTGAGAGTACTTGCATCATCGACTGCGGTAAGAAATTCCTAAGTTCTTACCGGAGTGAAAACTCATTTACCACTTCAGAGCAACTTTAGGATTTGGATAGACGGGTGGAGAATCACAGTAGCTGTAATCTCTAGTCATCCAGGCTCGCGTTTCATTTTCTGGGCTGTAAGCCTCAAAACGGACGGATCATGTGTCAAGCCTCAAAAAATTGCTCGAACGCACGGCCTATGGCCAAATTTTCGTGAAAACATACGGACAACGATCTGGCATTATACCGTATTAGTCAGGGTCCTTCCTTCGCTTGCTGTTCTATACACACTCGTAGCTCGAAGAATCTGAGATGCAGGAGATAGGAAGCGCCGGGTCAAATCGCAGCATTCTCACGCAATTTTGAGTCCGACGTCAAGTGACCTCGAATGTTTGCGAGTCTATCTCGTGGGAGAACGGCAGCCGAGGGAACTTACAAGAGCTCTTACAAGCCTGTCCTTGGCTTTTCAAACTCAGGCACAATCGCTTTGAGATACTCTGAAGCTGACATAGCTCGGTCGAATTTGGAACAACGTTCACATCCAATGCCATTCAACCATTCAAAGTCGTTGAGATTGAGAAGTGTATTCAATGGGTTGATTCATGTGGATTTAGATTTCAGATAGGTAAGCTGTTCCGCGCAAGATACGATTCAGGCTTGGCAGGGAGACTTCATAAAACGACTCACGATTACACCAACGCTGTCCGACTCCCACACCAGCAATATGAAGATTCCCTTCGTCATCTTCTGTCTCGCTGCCATCGCTTCTGCTCAGATCTGCCACCTTTTCCCTACAACTGGAAATATTGCAGCGGTGAGTGATTGAGATGAACGCTGACTTTGAAGTCGACTGATTCCGGTACCGGGATTGATGAAAGTGCAAAACTTTCTGTCAATCTTGTTGTAAAGTTAATCCCTTGGACGGCGAATGTAATCCCGAAAGTACTTGTGTCATTGACTGCTGTGAGACATGGTACATTGTCCCAAACTTGGGATTCAACTAAGAGCTGCATTCAGTTCGAGGAATTCCGAGCGTTTGAAATGACAAAACGGGGAGCCGGCTCGGATGTAGTCTCCTAGTATAGGGCGCTATCAGCAGGGTGGAATGGGCATGACTACTATTGTCCTATACCGTATACCACTTTAAATTTCGCGCTGTAGGTTCCAAGCCGAGGGCTGGCTTTCCTCACGTCCGACAAAAAAGAGCAGAGGAATGGAGAATTGGGATGCATGGATACAGGATCGACTTCGATAGACGAGAATGTAGGATCCGTGAGAGTGGGCATACTCGATGAAACCTAGCGAACTTGAAGATGTTGTCGAATGAAAGAGCGTCTGCTATCCTGCCCCCACCAGTCGTGGATTATGCCTTCGGGGACTGACCATGAATGGAGTCAGTCGAGTGTGACGTTTGACTAGCTTCAGGAAATAGTACACATAGGAAAGACTGAGAGGCTGAGCAGATGGAGCGTACTATTCACGCAGACGCATCCACGAAAGTTTGTCCTTGTTTGGCTAAGCCTTCATCCTCTTTCTGGAACGTCAGGCGGCATCGAACATCATCTCTTTCATTCTCAGGCGGTCGCGTTCAAGGCTAGGCTGATTGGGTCTGTGGAAATTTGTGGCTGAATGGAATGGCGGCTTTGAGTTTGTTTGAGGAATGATGGACCACTGGTTTTCGAGCTAGAGTGTAGCGAAGTCTCATCAGTCGCGAAAGGTACGACTCTTATCTACCATCCTGATTTTGCTGAAATGGCTGACTTATCACTTCCAATCGTGTCCCAAGAGAAGACACTCTAATCACGATACTTGTTTATACTCCAATTCTTTTCGATCCCCTGCCAATGCTCAACGTGACTTGACTTGATCGGGTCCTACTCGCTCATCATGCTGCGAACCAACGACCATCTTGACTTTCACCAGTGTTATTGGCCTCCTTCAGGCACCACCATTCTGTCAATCAATTCAATGTACGATTACGGAAACTTCTTTCCTACCGCACCGCATGGAAAGGAATCTTGGATCATTCCTCCAACGCACGTTCGCTAACGGATTCCCCGCGCTACTCAGATCTATGTCCACATCGAAATGCCAAGTCATCAAAGCGAACCCGACTCTTTTCAGCCACCTTTTGTACTGGTGACCCTCATGTGACCATCGCTTTTCTTGACACCATACTTCTTAGGGGGACAAGTCACTTGCCGACGCATCATTTCCCGTTTGACGGCAATAGCTTCTTCTTCCCTCTCTCTATCTAACGGTTCCTATTCCATACCCACCATGGATTTGAGATGCCACGCCGGGAGCACCGGGCCGCCAAATCGCCAGATTCGCATACCCTGTTCAGTCCGTATCTCAGACCCTGCGTGAATGTTCTGCGTGTATGAGTTTGGATCCATGGTCGATCAGGTACTGCGGGATCATGTGCGCCTTCTGACTTCCAAGACTCAGGCACGACCCCGTAGAGATAGTCTGCAGCTGACATAGCTGAGTCGAGTTTAGGATCAAGGTTCACTTCCGCGTTAATGACATTCAGGGGCGGTGGTAAAGATGTGTGTATTCACTCGATTGATTCATGCGGATAGTGGAGTTAATCAGGTTCAGGCACAGGTACACTGTCCGCTCAAGCAACGAGAATGAGCACCAATGAAGCTCGACCAAAGAATATATAAGGAGACTCACGCATGATAATGTCCCTATCATCAACACCATGAAAGTGTCTTTCGTCCTCTTATGTCTCGCTGCCGTAGCCTCTGCTCAAGTCTGTGATTTTTTCCCCTCGAGTCGAACAGCAGCAAGTGTAAGTGCTTGATCTTGAACAGTATACGTCTTAACATTGCATGCATCAACTCATCAAGTCCACTGACTGAGCTCTGCAATTGTTGACAGTGCCACTCCTTCTGTATACCGTGTTGCAAAGCAAACCCTAACGATTTTGAATGTGAACCTAACTCGAGTACTTGTATTTTCGACTGCGGTAAGCGACAGAAAATACCTTGGAGTTCTTTCCCGATGGAGACTGATCTGTGGCTTTAGAGCAAGTTTGAGGTTTCTAAATAAAGGGAGGGGATCATTGGTACATGTGACTTCCGTAGTCGTGCTTCAATATTCGCATAAAGGCAGTCCATGCAATGACATCGTTGTTCTGTTTGAGGAAGTGCGAGTCTTGATACCAAATTCCAGCACCCGATGTTGAGCGCTGCCAAGCGTGAACTTCGTCTTATCCGCCTTATCTGAAGAGAGATGACTATCGACAAACGGAGAGATAGTCGAAGATGGACTTACGGGAGTTTTCGACATAAACCGACTCTGACACCACCCAGGCAGGCACCCGATCATTCTCAGTCCCCGATTTCTCTCCTTAATTCCCACACCAACTCTAACCTTCCATCAAGGTACAGCGAAGAGATCCGTCGAATCTCCCTATCGATCCCACGGGCTCGTCTTGCCCATGCGTGTCACAGGTAGATCCACGCTACGTTCCTGGATCTCGAGGGACGAGATGAAATGAAATGAACTCATGACGGAGATGTAAGAGGCAGTAGATATGTTTTCGCGGATCCCGCAGAACTTCAGAGGTCATAGAAAAGGGCGATCAGGTAAAGATTGACGAATTGATTTTGTTGTTGAGCCAACTTTGAGTACAGAGTAGCGCAATGTTTGCGTTGACTCGTCGATTTGGTAGAGCGTATGACATGTCATAGTGTGGATCGTGGATGGAATATGGCCATAGGGCTCTTGCATAAAGGAGCTTTGGCTGCGAAAGTCCAGAATACCGAGAACGGACACGCCGGACTATCATGGCAACATCATTGGTTAGAGAGCGTTGAGTAGGAATGAATAGATGGAGCGCACCAAATCCAAATCTGCCCTCCTCCATTTTTGTCTCACAGCCCCTCGTGCTCTCGTGTTGGTCTCGATTCACTCCATTTCATTTATTGGAATCATCTGCGGGAGATCAAAGAGTCAAGCCCGCTGTATTGCTGGAGAGAACCCGAACGTGATCGATGAGCATTGAATTGAGCAATGGGAAGGCTGAGTCAGAGCCTGAGATCCTCGGAGTTGTTGATCCTTGTTTGGTAAAGCCTTCATCCACCCTTTTCGGGCGCGCAAGGTGAGCCGCCTCTAAGTTCCTTAGATTTAGACTAACATCTCTTCCCAGCCGCGTCAACGTACGTACTCACCTATACTTTCACCTGGTACCGCCTCCTATGGCGCAAAATATCGCCGCCGAAGTCTTCCAACGAATGATCTTCAATATCCTCCTCGTGCCACAAGCCTCTCAAAGATCTCTTAAGCCCAAGCATCATCCCATTGAAGACAGACAAATGAGCTACCACGCGCTGCGCGATTTCCAGCACGTGCGACTCGTATGTCGAGTCATTGTCGACTATAGAGCCCAAGCGCCAAGTTCGTCTATCACGGTTGAATAAGGAAGCATCGCTGAGTTATGGTCCCAGTAAAGAGCTCGACGGGCGATTTTCGAAGCTGGGACATGGGTACTGCTTCTGCTGTTAAAGGTGCGATTGTTTGCAGACATCTGTTCCTCTTCATCTCTCGTCCTGAGTCCGCCCAATAGACCCTCGACGACCCTTCCCCGTCTCTTGCGCCATCTCATGTCCACTCGCGTCGCAACAACTCACACGTTTCTTCAAACCGCCGCTGTGCTCGAACTCTACTTTCCTCTCTGCCACTTTTTTCAGATCCTACGACGCGACACTCTTTTGAATTAGACTCGCAATCAAAATCGTACGCCAGCCTCTCAAGCGTGCCCTGTCTTCTTATTGCCCGGCGATACCTGTCCTCACCGCATTTTCACAAATCTGAACTGCCCCAACACTAGCGATCTCGACACGCAGCGTCAAATATTTCCGGCTAGCACTGATATGTATCTCTGCTGTGCTTCACTGCCAAATGTTTTGCGAGCTCGGTCTGACTCGGCTGCTATGCAATTCGACATCACGCATTTTGTGCACCAATTACCAGAAACAATGCCTCCGTTCTTTAGTCTTCAGTCTTTTGTTTCCGGTCTCTGTTAAGAGGATCCCTAGCCGAAGACTGTTGGAGTCCCACTTATCCATCCATATACAAGTCATCCTGACCGGGCCCGAAATATCCTGAAACCTCAAGCAGACGAGTCTAAAATCATGAAGCCGCGCCGGCGGCGGCGTAGTCGATAATCCATAATCAACAATCGAAGCGCGCTCAGGACAATGGCTGCGCATCGCCTCGCAATTTACTACGGCGCAGGACGAATGGCTAGCTCATCCAAAGAAAGTTTTCGACCCAAATCAAGAATGACTCAGCGCCTATATTGATCCTTTCGGCATTGCGGCATTTTCGGCATCTATCTCGAAATTTTCTTCAATTTCTTCAAGCAACGGCGCATGCAGATGATCGGTGAGCGATGAGTGAAAAGGGGTTCGTCGAGGGGAAATGTGGGCCGGACCGCATGGTGGCGTCGCGGGTCCTTCCCCTAAAAATATTAGCACTGCAATTAGCACGTAGTTGTACTAGTCCGATTCTGCTAAATTCACCCCGTTTAGCACGGAATGAGTCATCTCGATCAAAGTCCTAGTCATACAGTCATACACACCCCTCGACAAGTCATATGCATACCCGCGAGCGTGCAAAATTACGAATCCAGGAG
Source organism: Sistotremastrum suecicum HHB10207 ss-3 (assembly GCA_001632355.1). Taxonomy (NCBI): domain Eukaryota; kingdom Fungi; phylum Basidiomycota; class Agaricomycetes; order Sistotremastrales; family Sistotremastraceae; genus Sistotremastrum; species Sistotremastrum suecicum. Next base: position 66,755 of record KV428081.1, on the reverse strand, counting down.
GATGTCTCGGAACCGACGGATCTCGGTCGGGTATATAACCCCTCGTCTCTGCGCTCTCCCCTCTGCTTCTTCCCCCAGCAAATCTCGCTAACCTCAAGCTTACAAGCCCTCAAGCCCGCCAACAAATCTCCTTACACTCCAAATTCTCGCTAACGCTCGAAGAAGAAAATGTCCTATCCGAATTTCAGCACCCAAGACCTCGAATTCCTGCGAAAGAAACTGGAAGATGTACTCTCCCAAGTCCGCATTTCTCTCGCTGAGAAATGGGATGATGAGATGCGTGCCAGTGTTGCTGGCACGATTGCTAGCACTAATAGTGCAAGCGATGTCAATGGCAATAGCGATATTGCTATTGAAAGAAAGGATAAAATTGTTATCGATGTCGGGGAGGGGGTGCACACCCTCCCTGAGGACTATCAATCTACGAATGAGAAGATTGATAGTGAAGATGATGATAGAGGTGATGTACACCTCTTTGATCTGCTGACTGAATCAGTCAAGGCTGGTCCCCAGGTTGATCCAGACGCTGGCGCTGGCGCCAGCGCTAAGAAAGTCTCACATCCTTCATCCAAATCCAAGTTGGATTACGAACCTAAAGTGCCGACGAAAAGCCTCACTTTCGACTCCGTTACTGTCAAGAAAGACAGTAAGGATGTAGGGAAGGGAGGCGCCGTCGCCGATGATGTTGCCTCATCCCAATCTGCTGCTAAAGCAGATCCGGCCAAAGCGAAGACAATTCGTCTCGCTTCCGAATTGTCCGTGAAGATTGGCAAGCATGTAGAGAATGGAGGCGGCGGTGCCGCCGATGATGTTCCTTCATCGACATGTGCTGGTAAAGCAGATAAAGCGAAGACGATGCGTCTCGCTTCTCATATCCCCAAAATGGTCGAAATTTCGAACCCTGCGGATCCTTCCACAAACTCTCATAACCATTTCGCCAACGTCATACATTCGCTCGACTCCCTTGGAACCCTCTTCCCACCCCTCGACCCCTCATTCGAACGCTTCTACACGATGCACGATGGACAAGTGCATGATCCGCTCGGAGCGGGGAGTTATATTTATCAGAAGAACTTTATTGGAGCGATTTTTCGATATTTGGGGTTGGATCCGGATGTTCCTCAACTTCCCCTTTCTTCTTTGGACGACTCTACCCACATTCTTTCTCATAATCCTATCTCTGGAATTGCGAAGGATGCAACGAAGGATGCAGTATCAGATGATCAACCGTCGATACTGAATTCACTCAATCCCGTTCCGACTCGTAGTAATGCTGCGAAGACGGATGGGATTTCTCTGATGGAATATCTCAAAGATTCCATCGAGCATCCGGACTCAAAACCTGATGGACCTTCCAAGCTCACCGTCATGACTCAAAGTAGCTTCGGAGCTGCTTCAAAGCTAGCCGGCGAAGATGGTACTACCATAATCGGTAATAGATCTGTGAGAGTCTCACAGAATCAACCTACCGATAAACCTCCTCCCCGGTCTCCTTCTTCTTTCTCGGAATCTCGCACCGGTGCACCTGCTTCGATCGATCGAACTGCGAACGTATCTCAGATCGCGAGAGCTGCTGATTCGACTCATGTCTCTCCTAATTCTTCTTCCCACTCCTCTCGACACACTCCATCGACGGATGACATCAAAGCACCCATCAAGGCATCCCATATCTCAATGCGTACCTACTCTCACGCCTCCCCACCTCCCGACTCTGGCGCCAATATAATTCCTTCCTCCGCAGTATCTGCGCCAAGCGCCCCCAATCCAGATAAGGCATCCCCATCTCCTAAATTGTCTCACTCTCGCACGATCCCTCCGACGACGCTCGTCATCCATTTTGGAGCACAGCCGAATAATAGTCCGCATGCTGGTACTATCGTCACGTTTGCGCTTGCGTTCATCGTTGCGCATGAGTTGGCGAGATATCATACTTCTCAAACCACTCCCCCAACTTCCGACTCTACCTCAGCTCCCAAATGGACCCCGTACGACCTCCGTATCGAACTCCAACTCGATCTCGTCGACACAGCACCCGACAACCAAAAGACCTACAAAGACCCCACAAGCGGAATAATCTATCAAAAATCCCACCGAAACACAGACGCGATGTCTCGCTTCATCCCAGATTACGAAGCTCTCCTCTCCTCTCTTCACTCATTCATCGATCATTCCGTTCCATATACGATCAAAAGACAAGACGATTTGATGTCTTTGCCTCAGATTCCGGAGATTGTTGAGAGGTTGGTCAAATTGCATGAGGGGCTTGGGTTGGAGATGAGTCCTAGTTATGGGGTTCTTGCGATGAGATGTGCTTGTCCTGTTGAAGGATGTGGGTATGCGGAGAAACATGGACGGAGGAATTTATATGAGACTGGTGGGGGAAAAGTGAAGATTGGATTTCATTGTCCTGAGCATGGATATTGGACGATCGTGCCTTTCGAAGGCGGTGCGAGGAATATCGAGTTTAATACTCCTCTTCGAAATCTTGTGAGGACTGTTGCGTACGCTGAAGACACGATGCAAAGTCGATTTTCGCTCGCTCGATCCCGATCTACCGAATTCGTCGATCCTTCACTTTCCAATTCGACAGTTCGCAATGATAAGAGCAAGGGAGAAGAACGCCAGAGACTTCATATGCGCGTTACGGGTGCGGATTATTCGGGATTCTATCAAGAACAACTTCTTTGGCGTCAACTTCCTCGTCTCTCCAGTCCATCTCATCCTCAGTCCACCAATCCCAACAGCACCTCCGCTCTCCGTAGCGCTTCTTCCACTCCCGCCACGAACGTAAAACACGCCAACCCCTCCTCTATCGGCTTCACCTCCACCTCCGTCCCCCCACCACCTGTGATACTCTACGCCCCCCTTATAACAGACTGGTCCTCCTCCAAACTCTCCAAATCGCTCTACGTCCGTCAACACGCCTACACCTATCTCAAATCCGAGAAAAAGGATTATTTGTTAAGTTGGGAACGGATGAAAGAATTGGGGAGGGATGAAAAGGTGCTCTTTAGGGAGGTTGAGAAGTGGGTTCAAAGCCCGGAACGGTTGTTTAGGAATTATTCGGTGGAGTATTTGGGGAGTCTTTTCGAGAGGGAAAGGAGGGAGAAGATGGGCTTGAAGGAAATGGAAATGGAAATGGGGAGAGATGAGATGAAAGAGAAGCTTTGAGTTTTCTCGTTTCTGCCATATGCCCGGTTTTCTCTCTCTCCTTCGATCGCGTTGCTCCCCCTGCTGTATTTTGACTGAGAATGTCTCCTCTGTCGGACCTCATTTTGCATTTCTCGCTTGTTTTTATCATACGTGCTGTCTAATTTAATCGCGATTCCTGTTCCCCTCTTCTGTCTTTGAACGCCCTATTACCAATGACTGGAACTATTACCCTGAAGATCACCTGGGAGCGTACTTAAAAGTCAGGACGATGCACGGTGCATGTCCAACTCCGCACGCTCTCTTCTCCTCCATCATCGACTCAAACGTGCAATTGGTCATTCCCAGCAAACCTCACCACATCCTCCTCCAAACGCTCAAGTGATGGCCCTGAATCGTCCGCATGCTCCGCATGCTCCGCAAGACATACATCCGCTATCGAAGAGCCGTCTTATCATAAGACGGCTGATGATCCTCCATCTTACACTTCATCCAACGATTCAAAACTTCAATGAATTCCACCTCATATTCGACAATTCACGCGATCTTCTCTTTGACACTCGTCCCCTATCACTCGAATATTAATAATCATTCTGGAGCGAACGTCAAACTCGCGGCGACCCTCTCTTCAAGGCTTCTCCATCCCACCACCACCACCACCAAGTGGAATCACGGCCATTCATCATCGCCACTTGATGCATCGACCTCATTGACAACTCTTACGCATGCCAAGCACGATATCCAAAGCCCCGTCATCTCATCTCATCTTACTCTTCATCCATCGATTGGAAACTTGGTTTCCACCTCACAGGCTACCTAATTGACAACTCATGATCAGGCGCGCTTCTCCTTGGATGACATCTCCTATGACTCTATTGATCGACTTGGTAGCCGGAGCTTACTCGTCCGAGGCGAACTGGGCTGCTATCTCTTCTTTGTGACTTCGTCCAGCACCAGCTCCTGGCTGTGCGAAATATGACATCAAAATCCATCGACAGGTCGTGACGAGTTGATTGAGAAGGAAGGGGGAGGATGAATGGGTTTGGGGACAGGGAAGACGGAAACGGAAGCGAACGGGATGAACTTGAAGGCGAAACTGGGTTGTGACCTTTCATCGTTTCGGTCAGACTCTCAGTTCCGTCAATTCTCTTTTTAGCGATCTACTTGCTAATGGAATCCACTTTGACCTCCGAGTCTCTTTGACCATCGCGTCGTGCCCTGTCCTTTGAATAATCAAATTGCGAACGCCAAATTCCACCGTCTCCTTCACTTTGGATTCTTCACCATCATTCGCTACACAAGGCCGTTCATCAATATCGCGACGTAAAGCTCTTGGTCGACCACAGTCTTCGAGACTACAGCGAGCTAGCGAGGTGAAGAATTGAAAGAGAAACTTTGAGTTTGGGTTGATTCGTATATTTCATCGTCTGGGCCATTCGCGTGAACTCTCGCTTCGAATATCTGCTGTTTCATCGATCCACCACGTTTTTCTTCTCTGCCCGACCGTATTTGTAGAATAATGAAACTGGATTAATATTCTTGGAGCGTCAACGTCAAACTCCGCTACCATCTCTTCTCCCAAACCCCCACCATCAATCCACCACATCATGCATCGACCTCATTGACACCTCATACGCATGCCAAGAAAAACATCCGCAGCGAAGCGCTCACCCTCTCAGAATTCAGCAATATCAGTTCGGCACCGTCTGATATCCGTGATATTTCCACTCTGCCGCTGCTGCGCGTCTGAGCTCCACCTCCCTCTCATCAATATTTAAACCTCGACTCATTCCGCAGACATGAGCCCCTCTATCAACATCCGAGTCGAATATCAATATCATGCATAAAATCGGCTTTCATCGCTCTCATTCTCATTCGTCCAACGAAGCCAACGAAGCCAATGATGTGAAGGATGTCAACGCTAGCGGCACTGGCACGACCTTTGCATCCATCAACACCGCTGCAAGAGGCACGAAACCTACACCATCCCGAGACGGTCTATCACTCATCTACACCCCTTCTCTCACACACCCCGGATCCAAAATCGACGGAATCGTATGCGTCGATTTGGGAGTTGTGTCGCAGAAGAATGTCGAAGAGGTAGTCGTCGAGTTGATCGGAGTCGTCAAGACGTGCGTTCCTATTTCTTATTTTGAAGTTCAAGGCGTTGAAAGATGTGTGTAGGAGAGTTATGGTCTCCACCGGGGAAACAGTAATGACGTTCTACGGCAAGAACGAGTTCCTCTCACAATCTCTTTCAATCTATCGCTCCTCCGACAACGTTCCTCCATCCAGCGAAGTCGTCCAATACCCATTCTCATTCACCATTCCATCCGATCATTCTCTCCCTCCCTCACACGCATTCCAAAGCTCGTCTCATCAAGCGAAAGGCTCAGTCCAATATCATGTAAAGGTTACAGGGAAGAAAGCCGCGTGGTATAAGTCGAATGTCCGACTTTATGGGCCGTTCCCGTTTCTTCCATTTGACGATGGGAATGGGGTTGGGAGGAGGGAGATGAAAGGCGTTCAGACGCGCGTTTTGAGAGAGGAAATGAGTATGCGGAAGGGTCTCTTATTCGGTGGACATGCAAAAGTTCTCGTTGAGGTCCGTCTCCCCCTTCCTCGAAGTAACAAGTCGAGCTGATGAATCGAACAGGTATCCCTCCCTGACCTTCCGTCCCTCCCCCTATTCACATCCACCCCTATCTCAATCCGCCTCCAAACATTCTCCAAGCCCCTCCCACATTCGTCCTCCTCCGACCCATCCTCATTCACATTTCCTCTTCCACCCACCTCAGCCTCCGACATCGACTTCATACTCCTCCAAAAGACATTCGTAAACGCCAAGGGGAATACGGAGAAACGGACTACTGAATTTAGTGGCGTAGGCGGATTTGGGAAAGCTGGGAAGGGACTTGAGACCGTCGTCCGGGTTGGCGACGGCCGTGGAGGAGGGGAGGGGAAGCCGAGGGTGACGGTTGGAGAGGTGATTTGGGTTGACGAAGGTGGTGGTGAGGGGAAGGAGGGGAGGTGGAGTCAGGATGTGAGCTTTGATTCGTCGTTTGAGCTTTGTGGTTCGCCTTCGTTTGATATGGGGATTCTGGAGATGCACGTACGTCCCCCTTCTTCGCCTTCCTTCTTTGACGCTCTTTATTGATGATGGGATAGTACATGTTCGAGCTAAAAATTGCATTCCCAGGAGTAGGAAACACGTTCAAGATGAAGATCGACCCTCGGCGTGTTTCGTCGGGCATCTCTTCGACGGACTTGATTGGGAAGGTTGAGATTCCGCCGTACGTACCGTTGCTCGATTAAGGGTCTGATATGATGCTGATGATGTTATGGTTCGGTGTGCGTAGAGCGTATTGGGACGTCGTTGATCCGGATGATGATCATGAGCATTACGACAAGAAGTGATCCGTGATACTACGTCTGTTCCATTCTATCACAACCAGAAATCCCATCCATCCCATAATCCTCACCCTTCATTCAATCCTCCAATATCCCTCATTCAAGCGCTAGAACGAACATCACTACAAGAACCCACGTCACCTACGAACGATACGAAAAGATACTCACCGCAATCCGGCACACATGTTCTGGGCGGTATACACTCCAACGCAGTCGGATTAGCTGCACAGCACGTATTACAAAAAGCTCTGCACTATAATCAAATTGTCATTCAATAATTCATCATCATCGCTGGATACTCGGATGGGTATATGAGTATGAGTATGAGCAGTACTGACGGCTGCGGGCGATCTGCCTCCTGGAGTCTCGCAAGCTTGCGCAGAGACGTATGCGATGAGACCGAGTATGATGAAAGTCGCTTTCATATTTCTGCAGCTGATTATCGGTCTGCTTTAGCACGGGTTTATATATAGTTTGGTCGCTTTGGTGCGAGCGCTTGATGCTGTTAGAACGCGTGAGAGAGGTAGATAATGCGTGAATTTATATGCTTGGAAAGGAATATTTCTCAGGTTTTGGGGGATCTTGGATATGATCGATGTGATTGATCGAGTGGTATATTGTGGACTTGTGCTGGGCATTGGGGTGCGCATGGTGCGTTGTTTAAACGCATTGACAGGTATATACCAGCTCGTGGATTGAGAGGCTAAAGATTTGCGATTGAGCGATGGACATAAAAAGGTACTTGGATCACGGCGACTTCATATCAATGTGAACAATGTCATCGATCGATGCCAGCCACGCTGTCCAAAGACTGCGGATCAGCCTTACACTAAGCAGTAAGCGTGACAGGACTGGAGACGAGATATACATTCCTTCGATCGGTCGAGAGATCCTTGGAGGAGGGAATTGAAGACGAGTCCCTTACGACAGGTAGGAATAGAGATATATAAATGAGATAATAAATCCAAATGTTGCTGCTGTTACATCATGTCTTCATAGTATCCCGAATGAAAGTTTGCTCGACGCGTGAACTTCACTTCCATCGGGACACACCAACAATGTTCCGCCCACTCCTTTCTCAAATCTTCAAGCAAGCTGATATCCACAAACATATCTGTTGTCAGGCGGACCACATCGGTGTTTGCTTTGTCTGTCTTGTTACCGTCATCGTCACTATCACTGTCAGAGTCAGAGTCGTCGCTGTTATCGGTATCATCTTCCTTGTCAGAGTTGGCCTTGGGATCGTCGTCCTCGTCATCGGCGAAGTCAGAGTACAGGACTTGAAACCTCTGAAGGTTTGGACACAGGACAGAACCGGTCTGACTGTCCTCGTCCCATTGGATCGTTCCGAGAGCGGTGCTTATCCCGTCAATTTTATCAGAACATTTGGCTGTAATGGTCAGCCTGGTGAGACTGGGAGCGCGCTTGATAAGTGCGAGGATGTCGTCCATTGCGATATTACCACCGTCAATGAGGAGGTTCGTCAGATTGGGGAGTGAGGTATCGGGAGGCGCGTACGGTGCTGGGGTAAGAGTAGGCTTCGCAGGACCTGAATGTATCTCCACCGACATGAGGTATAATGATTCCAGGTTTATCATCTCATGGAGAAAGAACTGAAGCATCGTTTTGGTTGTCGGTAATTCCGTCCGGACAGGCATCCAGACTTTGGTATTGGCAAGAACCAAAGTTCGGAAGTGGAAGTCAAAATCTTCGCCCACGTCGATCTTTAACTTAACCGCATGTTTTCGATCTTGAGTATACGGACGATAAATGAAGTGACCGGCTCCGAGAGCCAGTTTCTCGATGTTGCGATATCCGCGGAGTCTGTAAGTGTCCACGGCGTACGGGTCGATACGCAGATCGAGGGTGATATTTCTGCATTCATGAGAAATTGCCGGAAGGAGCAAGCTTCTGTCCACGTCTATACTCATTGGTCCGACAATGGGTCCATCCTGCCGATTGTAGACCATCGTGAAGTCAGTGAGCTGGGTCACGTCAAAACCGAGGTCTTCAGGCTTGGCGGAAGGGACGTAATAGTTGATGATGGATACAGAACTTAGCAGTGGAGATTTTTGGAGGAACCATTTGACAGGCGGTGTAAGGGGCTTGTGGTCTCTCGGGTTTGCGGAGTGATTGTATCTCCTCAGATCGAGTACGTTCCGTCCGTCGTAGTCGACGGCTTCGAATGTGCAGCTGTGCAGCTTCGGTGCTCCGAAGAAGCCCCAGAAAGCCAAGGCAGTGTGGAGAGACTGAGTCGGGAGATGGAGGTGGATACCTTCGCAGGTGGGGATGATGGTCATGAAGAGGATAATGGCATCGTCGATCCACTCATCGTTCTCGGCGACTGCGGCCCCAGCAGATGGTCCCATTCCTGTTTCCTTTCGCTCGTCTTCCTCATAAAATTTGCTAGTGTCGGAGGATTCGGTGCCGCCATCGCTCTCAGTTGATCCTTCGTCGTTGCTGGAAGAGGAAATTTCTGAGTTCTGACTTTCATCATCATCATCTTCGGACGTGTCATTTCCATCTGAGACACCTTCTTCGTCCGCCGAGTCTGTGATGAATCCGTCGTTCGAGTCATCCGAGTTGGAATCTGAATCCCCGAAATCCCAGACGAACCAGCCGTCGTCCTTGAACATTTTCTTTGCATCCGGATGAGGATCCGCGCATATTCGAATGTGGAATGGATAACCCGGAAATCTAGTCATTGCATCCTTCGCCACAGTCAAGCTATTGGCGCCATCGACACGGAGATGTCGCCAGAAATCGAAGTCGTGCAGAAGCCACCTGTTCCACAGACGGCACACGAGCCGCACGTTCTTGAAATCGCAGAGAGCGTAGTGGCATACCTGCCTATCCTTTACCAGATGGTATTCTGATGCGAATATCCTTTGTGAGGCTTGTGGCACGAGGAGGAAATTGAAGATGATTCGGTGGAATATCTCGGCGGGGAGATCTTGCGCCATGAGAGAGGATCTGAACGGGACTGAGAGCTCGAGGGATATATAAGGATGGGTGGACGTGTCTAGGAGCAGATGTAAGTCCATATATAAGGGAGTTCAATGTGGCTCACCTTGCGGGTCGGAAAGAAAGGAGGATGAAGGCTTAGCCAAACAAGCACAAATTTTCGAGCATCCCAAATTTCAAATTTACACCAAACACAGCAACATGAGCGGGTTCCTCAGCTCTGTTTCCCAGCAACACGTTACACTCAATTGGCTGGATTCGTGGTCATCTGCAAAGGACAACAACGACGATTCGAGCGAGATTGGGTGTGATCTTCAGATTGGATTTGATCGATCGAGCGGGACTAGTACATTGGCATATATATAGTGTACGTATGATAGGTATTGGCGAGCGCATGGTGAGTTGATTACACGCAGATCTTTTGCTCCAATTGATGCGGTGAGTGGGTTGAGAGGTCGAATTTTCTCCTGATGCAACCATATACAGGGAGGTATTTCGGTGAAGGCACGTTCATTGCATTAGGTGATTGACAGTCAGATACATAAATGAGATAATAAACCTTAATGAAGTTACATCATTACATCAAGTCTTCATAGTGCCTTGAATGAAAAAGATCGTGGTGTTGAAATTTTACTTCCAGCGGAACACACCACCCATGCTCTGCCCAATACTCTCGCACTCGTTCCAGCGCCCTCCCAGCTCCATAGACATCTTCCGTCAAGTCGTCCACAGCATTCTCATCCTCCTCTTCGTCGTCTTCGTCCTCATCAGGCTCAGAAGGGACTGAGAATAAAATTTGGAACCGGCGCAGTTTCGGACAGATGATTTCAGAGTCATTGTCTTCAATCGTACCAAGAGCCGTAGGAACAACATAAATGTTCTCAGAACGTTTCGCTGCGATCGCCAATCTCTCCAGATTTGGCGTTCGCTTGATGAGTGCCACTACTTCCTCGACGAGAACATTCCCGCTGTCGATGAGTAAAGTCGTTAGATTGAGAAGTGGAGTAGTGGGAGGGATGTAGGGCATGGCGAACTCGTCGTTGGAAGTTCCGATGTGGAAATTTGGAGAGATGAGATAGAGAGCTTCGAGATTGGGCATTTCTTCGATGAAGAACTGCACCACTGTGGATTTGGTTGGAACCCGCTGATGAGGCTGCAGCCAGAGCATCATATGATAGATGGCCAAGGTCTTGAAACAGAAGTTTTCGGTTGAGGCATGCGGCATCTCAAGAGGCTTAAGTGATGCGGGACGGTAGTTGAATAAGCCTTCTCCGAGCGCGATCTTGTCGAGTGTACGATGTCCACGTAATTGTTGAGACTGCACAACGAAATCGTCGATATTGAGGTTGAGAGTGAGGCTTTTACACCCGTTAGTGAGGGCGGGTGCGATCAAGCTAGTATAGACATCATCCCCCATCGGCCCGATGATTGGACCATCGTCGCGATCGAAGACCATGGTGAAGTCGGAGAGTTGTGTCAGGTCGAAACCGAGCTCTTCGTGGCTGGCAGTGGGGACGTGGTAGTTCATAATGGTGACGGAAGTCAAGAGGGGGGAAATTTGGAGAAAGGATTTGATAGGTGGTGCTGGCGGCTTCAGAGCTCTGGGATTGTCTGCGCGCTCGTATCTCCGCAGGTCTCCCTTGGTCAGCCCGTCATAGTCGACCCCATGAAAGGTGCAACGACGGAGCTTGGGAGCCCCGAGTGCGGCCCAACGCTTTAAGGTCGCGTGGAGGATTTGCGTTGGAAGATGGAGGTGAATGCCTTCGCAATCTGGAATGATTGGGGCGAATAATGACATCGCTTGGTCCATCCAAGACCCAAGTTCCGAGCTCTCTTGACGCGGCTCGATGTATGCATCTTCGCAGATGATCCTGCAAGGATTGGATTCGTCGATCTTCGCACCATCATCCTTCTCCAATGACACCCCATCTTCTGCAATCAAAGTCTCGGTATCCGACGCGTCGGTGCCTTCAGAGGAGTCAAAGTCATCACCAGAATCATCAAAATCGTCTCCATCATCTGCTGAATCGTACTCGTCGCTGGTATCCTCGTCCTCGCTAGACCCATCGGTATCCGAATCGGATTCATCGCTTTCGTCAAAGGCCTTGTCATCGTCGTAAACGGGCTCCCTCAATAGTCGAATGTGAAAGGGGCGGCCCTCAAATCTTTTCATCGCATCCTTGGCTACGGCCAAGCTATTGACGCCGTTGACGCACAGATAACGCCAGTAGTCGAAGTTGTGCATGAGCCACTGGTTCCAAAGTCGACAGACAAGCCGCGCGTTCTGGAAATCGCGATGAGTATAGTAGCACACTTGTCTGTCTTCAAGGAGATGATACTCTGTGGAGAGGAGCCTTCGAGGGGCTTGTGGCACGAGAAGGAAGTCGTAGATTATTTTGTGGAAGAGCTCGGCAGGGAATATTTGGGCCATGGGTGAGGTATCAGATGGATTGGAAGGCCGCAAAGTGGATTCAAATCATAGATGCGTCTACGAATAAGCGTCAGTCGATTCGTTGGAAAGTCATGTGTGGCTCACCTGGCGCGTCGAAAGAAGAAATAAGTTGAAGGCTTAGCCAAACAAAGCCAAACTGAATCGCTCGGCTATGAATTCCAAGATACATTCGCCAAGGAGTTTCCAGCGATAGCATACACTCGACAAGTTGCATTCGAATGCTCAGTCTGTTGCTCGATCTCATAATGCAAGTTCATTGCGTAAAAGACATTGGATCGTAAACAAGAAAAGACGGCGGAGGGAAACTAGGACTAATTTGAATCTGAGGTGTGTTATGTTTATTTCTCCTGTCTGGGTCTGACTCTGTTAGGGCTTCTTCTGAGTCTTTAATGCTCGTTATTGCTCCATCAGACCACTCTCGGCTACAATACCGGCAAAGACTCTTTCATTCGCCAAGATCCTGGCCGGCGGTCCAACTCGTGGGACGACCCTACTCATGTCCTTCTCTCTAATCACGATGACACTGAAAGCTCTCCCTATAAGTGAACTCTATTAGCATCCACCTTTGCTAACACGCCTTGCGGATAAAGAAACTGTGATCTACCTGCCTTTATCCCAGCCACACTTATCTTGCCAGTGCTATCTAAAAGCGCTGCGTGCAATGATGAATGGGCTTGCGAAATTTCCAGCAGCATGAGAGCGTTATCAAGTGACGATCGGTTCAGGAACCTACCGCGTGAAGAGACGCATGCAGGGCACGGCTTCGTGGGATTGATCGAGGCGATACAGAGGCTTTTGACTTTAGGTATCCCCGGATATCGGGGATTGACGTGGTGGGTACGAAAATAGACTTTGGAAGATTCACTACTCGTCCAGTACGCTTATGATCGCATGTGGGGGGGAGCGAATTGGGTCTGTTGACGGTATGCTTAGTGCGGGAACAATCTGTCATTCAGTTTGTCGATATTCATCACATCATCAGTGCCTCAATTAATCAACTTCGACCGAGAAGCTATCTCATGCTTCAACCCATCAAACTAAAGGCTCAAAGCTCCTCTGATGTCGAACATCAGCTCACAGTCCAGAGGCTGCTCCATGAAGATTCGTACCGCAATCAATGACGCACTGCGCCTCCGGCTGACATTCGGAATCGTTGGGGTTGGCTTTACAACAACTAGTGCAAAAAGATCTGCACTATCATCACATTCAAAGTTAGCGGGTCCATGCCTAACAATCATCGAAGCAGATCTCAGGCCCTTACACTGGCAGCGGTCCTGCTCGTTGGGAAACGAATGCAGGTTTGTGCAGAGACTACGGCGGTAAGACACAAGAGAACGAAGCTTGAGGAAATCTTCATGATGGCGGGTGCTTCATCGTGCTTGCGCTTCACTCTATAAATAGCTGTTCGAGGTGAATTTTTCCCTCGAGCACCGAAACTAACAAACATTTCGAGAGCATGTGGACTCTCTGTCGGTGACATGTGGGTAAAAAAAGTTTCCAAATCTAGGTATGAACGTGACTGATCTTTGAATGCAGTGATGTCAGCTCAGCTCTAAAGCCCTTATCGCAAGTCATCTTGAACATATGATGCACGACGGATGGGTATTAGGCTTGTTCTTTCTCGAGATCGCATCCGAACATTATATCTAAGCATGCCCAGCCCAAATCAGCATGCACGACCGCAATGTCGCTGCTCGAGTTAAGAGCCTCCGAGTCTCAACAATCCGTAGGTCAGAATTTCTCGATCACTGCCATATTTTTCCTCGTCATGTTTCGTTGCTTGTCCTTTAAACTCGGTCCAATCATACCAATCTCTCAAATCAAGGCGCGGAAATTTGCTATCGAGGACTTCTTTGTGGCTTATGGATATAGTGCGGGACAGAAGCATGGAAAGTCCGGATTCCCATCTTATCTCACTCCATATGCTTCCCAACAGCGTCGTTTGAGTGATAGTGCCTGAACACTGGACAATGGCGCGTGATCTTCTGGCCTACTTAACAGCCTCTGAACCCGAAAAAAGTCTAACAGTCGAGAGCCTGAGAGTGCACGTTGGTGCCTGACTTATAGCACCAGCCTCGAGTGCGAGATTTTGCGAGATTTTTTGTTTGGCGGCCCGGGTTTCCTTCCGATACGTCGCAGCTCAAAACAGTAAAGCAAGCCGTTCAAATACTTCACTGCCCAGCCCAAGGAAGAAAGTTGACTGAAGAGAATCGCTGTGAGAATTGCTAGCCGTTCCCTGAAAATTCTCTCTGGGTTGATCGACATTCTCATCGAGTTTTCACATAAAAACCATCTCTTTGTGGAATATATCGAGTAGAACGACCGATGTATTTTCAGAATTGGGTTTGTGGCTTCGCATGAAGTTTTAGAGCGTTGACCAGCCGAGATGCCCGACTCGGAAATGACGAAAATAGGCGCTGAGTCAGTTCCTGAATCTGACTTTTAGTATTTTACCCTCTTTTAGCTCAGCCGCTTTCCCGCACTGATAGTACAACGGTCCTGGGCTTGTCAAGCACAATTCGACAGCTGTGTCTATCTCCTTTCATGCAATCTTCTTGAACAGAGCCATGACCTATCAATGCGCAGCTCCACCCCCGAGCCTCATTTTTATTCAATTGCAATGACGACCGCGCCGCAGCCATGTTTCAGGTGCATGCACTGGTATTTGTTTCGCCTCCGAAATACAATACCAACCGAAACAGGGGCTGCTGATTTGATTTCATCTATATCACATCCGTCCTCTCTTTGTCAACCAACTCGCTCTGCACCTCAACTCCTCATCCCTTCTTCCGAGTCGCTCGAGTGACTCACCTTCTCTTGAGTCAGATCTCTAGTTATAGCACGTGCTATAACCTCCTATCATCATCGACACTATGCTCAAAATTGGATTCGGTCGAGCTATCTCTGGTGGACCGCTCAACGAGGGACAGGATGGCATATCACTCGATTACGATAAGAGGCTTAAGAAGCCTGGCTCGATAGTCTCAGGGGTCGTCAAGTTGGATCTGGGGATAGTGGGACAGAAAGGCATTGAAGACGTTACAGTGGAACTTGTCGGGATCGTCAAAACGTACGTTTCTTCATGTCTCTCACCGGCGACCCACTAATCAGACTTTGATAGGCGAGTTGTCGTCCAAAGAGGAGACACAGCGGTAACATACCGCTCCCGCAGTATATTTCTCTCCCAATCCTCTCCACTCTGGTCTAAATCAACACTTCCGTCCACATCTCTTGTGGGCTACACATCCCTCCCATTCACTTTCACCCTCCCGCCAGAATCTCGAAGCCTTCCACCATCTTACACCTTCTCCGCTTACCGAATCAACGGTTCGGTACAATATTACATCAAAATCACAGGCAGGAAAGCTGCGTGGTACAAGTTCAATGTCCGGATCTACGCACCGTTCCCTTTCCTCCCGTACGATGAGAATCCACCACCCGCGATGGATATTGCTCCGAGAAGA
Organism: Sistotremastrum suecicum HHB10207 ss-3; assembly: GCA_001632355.1. Lineage (NCBI taxonomy): Eukaryota > Fungi > Basidiomycota > Agaricomycetes > Sistotremastrales > Sistotremastraceae > Sistotremastrum > Sistotremastrum suecicum. Next base: position 51,314 of record KV428081.1, on the reverse strand, counting down.
TTCGTGAGGGAAGAAGTGATGATGAGGAAAGGGGTCCTTTTCGGCGGACAAGCGAAAGTCGAAGGACGGGTTCGTCTTCCTCATTTCATAATTCCCTTGTTTAACTAACTATCGTGTAGATAACACTCCCTGATATCTCGTCTCTTCCGCTCTTCCAAGACATACCCATCACAATCCACGTCCGCACTCAATCCAAACCCCTGCCTACATCCTCATCTCTTGATCCTTCGACATTCACATTTCCCCTTCCGCCGCTCACGCCCGACGCTGTCGAGCTAAATATGCAATGTATCACATTCGTCAACGCACGAGGACATACACGAGAGCGTATAACAGAATTCGAAGGGATGGGAGGATTCGGAAAAGCAGGTGGATCGGAGAGGGCGAAGGTTCGAGTTGATGTGGGACAAGTGACTTGGATACCTGAAGGAGGGAGAGGAGAGAAGAAAGAAGCGAAGGAGGGGAGGTGGAGTCAAGATGTCACGTTTAAGTCGACGATGAAGTTGACGTGTCCACCTTCATTCGATATGGGTATTCTCCGAATCCGAGTACGTCTCATTCCTCAATCCCTTCCCTCACTTATCCCTTATCCCTCATTCGATGTTCACGTAGTACGTCCTCGAGATGAAGGTCACCTTCCCCGGCCTGGGAAATACCTTCAAGCTCGCTATCAATCCTCGTACTATCTCCTCCGGAATCTATTTCAGTAACCAGACGGCGGATGCGCAAGCTGAGGGACAACTGGACTTACCGCCGTACATTTATCTTTCGATTCCAAAAGTCCTTAAGCTCATGATTGTCTTTCATAGAACGTATTGGGAAGTTGTTGACGGGGATGATGATCACGATTACGACGAAAAGAAATAATGCTCGGATTAGAACGAAGAGACCGCCTTTGGTTTGCTCCGACTCGCCCTTATCCACTAGATCTCTACATGTCCCTTTACTATTATTGCATTCACTTTTATCCTGTTGAGTCGGCAATCTCTTTATGGTACACAGATTCATATCTTGCAAACTTTATTGAAACTAGACGACCGAACAAGCATAATATTTTTCTCCAAAGTCTTCTAGAGAGATGCGTTCCACCTGAAACGGTACGCACTGGCCTTTCGCAAGCCAAGCAGCCCTCTTTCTCTTCAAATTATCTACCTCTACCAAGTAAGGCATCGGAAAGTTCCTCAATTCATCGCGCGAATGTAGAATCCTCAACCACTTCAGTTGCGGACATGGGACTGTCGGACTCCCTCGATATTGAGTTTGAAGGGCATCAAAGATCGGTTTGATGTTGAACTGCCTCGTAGCGGTTAATGTCAGATGCTCCAGGTTAGGAGTTCGGTTGACGAATGCGATGATTGATCTCGGAAGGACAAGTGAATCTTGTATGAAGAGGGTTGTGAACTGGGGAAGGGGGATGGAAGGAGGGATATATGGACCCATGTTAGCGCCGGGCTCATCGGTGTCACCCATCGGACACAAAATTGACACACGGATAAGTGACAGGGATTCGAGTTTGGGCATTTCTTCGACGATATGGTGTAGTACATCTGCGAGCTGCGTAATTCCTCGGTGTCTTCCCATAAAAAGCTGCCCATCCGACATTGTGAACCGTCTGATATGGCACTCGGTTTGATAATGGTCCTCTGGAACGAGGTAGCTGATCCTGACGTGGGCGCGGCACAACGTCAGGTTCTCAAGGCTTGGTTTGAGGTGGAGATGATAAACATCAAAAATGAACTCATCGATGGCGAGGTGGAGAGCGATGCTTTGGCATTTGTGCTCTAATGCTGGTAAGACAAGGCTATGCAGCACATCCTCTTCCATCGGTCCAATGAGAGGCCCGTCTCGGCGATCGTACACCATGGTGAACTCGCGAAGACGAGTCAAGTCGAAACCTAGTTCTTGGTGCGAACGTGTGGGTACGTAATAATTCATGATTAATATTGATTGCAAGTCTGATGATTTTGTGAGGAATGGTTGGAGAGGCGGCGGCGGCGGCTTGAGCTTTCTGCGGTCCGCGGCTGACCTGCATCGGTGGACGTCGTCGCACGTACGTCCGTCGTAATCTATGGCCTCTAAAGTGCAGTGACTTAGAGCTGGAGCACCGGGATTGGCCCATTTCTCCAGTGCGGTGTGAATCATTTGGGTGGGAAGGTGGAGGAAGAGGCCATGGCAATGCGGGATGATGGGAGTGACGAGGTCCAGAGCCTCTAAGACCCACGAGTGATGGACTTCGTATGAATTTTCACTGCCCCCTTCATCTCCGACAGAATCAGCATCCAAATCACTGGCATCTTCAGGCGAAGGTAGCACATGCGGGTCGAGCTTCGCATTGTTCTCCTGAGGCAAATCGCCGGCAACGCTACCATTTCCTTCATCTGATGCATCAGCTTCATCCACCGCTGACAGGTCTGAATCGCTTGAATCGCTTGAATCGCTGATCATCTCTACATCGCTCGCGCCGTCCGAACCATATACTCTTCCCGCCGTACTCCAGAATCCAGACTCAGCATAGGGATCTTGTTCCAGAAGGACTCGGATTTCAAACGGATGCTCGGGGAACCTTGATATGGCATCCTTTGCGATGAGCGAATTCTTGGCGCTCGTGATAGAAAGGTGTCTCCAGAAGTCGAAGTCGTTTAGAAGCCATTGATTCCATAGTCTGCATACGAGACGGGCATTTTGGAAATCGGACAGTGTGTAGACGCACACTCGACGGTCTTCCTGTAGGTGATAGCGCTGTGGGAGAAGACCTTGCGTCGTCTCTGGCCTGAGCAGAAAGTCCCACAGTATTCGATGGAGTATTTCGGCAGGAATTTTCCCCAACATTGGTCGCAACTATGAGTGGCAGAAATCTCAGGACAGGCTCCTTCTCTAAGAGAATTTTGGATGAGGCTCTTCAACGTCAAATAACACGTACCACGGTCTCGAGGCTCGTTTTGATGCCTCCGGAAGAAAATGGCCAAACATGACCAAACCATCCTTCTCAGCGGTCTGCCACCAACACCAACGTTTCTCCTCGAAACCAAGACGATAAGCCTATAGACACAGTCAATGAGAGTGCAACTGGGGTTGAACGCGCCCGTATGAAAGCCTGTCTGAATCATCCGGAGAGACTCGGACCTTTCTCCCCGTGTCACTGGTCCGACTTCTCAGCAAATTCTCCTGCTGTGTGTCTGTGGGGGCCCCAATTAGCTGTTCTCTTGAACATCGTCGTCTGGCTGAGCGCTTTTCAGGACACATTCCGGACGGCTTGGACGACGAAGAGAGATCGCTTGGTACATGTACTCACCAACTCCATCTCGTTCAATGGATCTCGAGCTCTATGTTCACTTCTCCGCGATTTTTCTTCTTTCGAATCGTCTGTAGCCTAATGATACAGAGACTTATGAAGCCCAATCCTCATTGAATTTAGATAACTGAACAACCATAATACTTTTTCCTGAATTCTTCCAAAGAGATGCGTTCCACCCAGAACGGTACGCACCGACCCTTCGCAAGCCAAGCATCCCTCTTGGTCTCTAAAATCTCTACCTCCGCGACCATCTTATAGTAAGGCATCGAATCTCTCTCCAAATCAGAGGTTGAATGCAAAATTCTTAACCACCTCAACTGCGGACATGGGACCGTTGGACTTCCTCGAGAAATAGTCCGAAGGGCTTGAATAATCGGTTTAATATTGATTGAGTTCTTCGAGGTTAATGTCAGATTCTCCAAGTTGGGCGTTCGCTTGAGAAGTGCGATGACGGATTTTGACGAAACAGCGGAATCTTCCAGGAAAAGTGTTGTGAGCTGAGGAAGAGGGATAGAAGGAGGTTCGTATGGTCCAACGTCCGCATCGGGGTCAGTTACTTGTATCCAGATCGGACAGATGATGTTGACCTGGATGAGAGAAAGGGACTCGAGTTCGGGCATTTCTTCGAAGAGGTGTTGAAGTGCATGCGCTTCTTTTGGAATTCCACGATGTCGTCCTACGATGAGCGGACCTTCGGCTAATGTGAATCGTTTAATGTGGCAATTGGTTGGAGGTGAATGGGTTGGAACGGGGTAGCTGATTCGGAATTGGGCATGAGACAGTGTTAGGTTTTCGAGGGTGGGATTGAGATGGAGGTAGTAGGCAGGAACGCCGAAGTCGACAATGGCGAGATCGAGAATGAGAGTGTGACATCTGTTCTCTGATGCTGGTCGAATCAGACTGCGCATCACATCGTCTTTCATCGGCCCAATGATGGGAGCGTCATGTCGGTCGTAAACCATAGCGAACTCGCGAAGTCGAGTGATGTCAAAACCCAGATCTCGATGGGAACGCGTAGGAACATAGTAGTTCATGATGAGAACTGATTCCAAGTCTAATGATTTGGAAAGGAATGGTCGAAGAGGTGGTGGTGGTGGTTTCAGTTTTCTGCGGTCGGCAGAGAACATGTATCGGCGAAGATCCTTGCTCGTTCGTCCGTCGTAATCTATTGCTTCAAACGCGCAACGACGAAGATTCGGAGCACCATTCTCCCACTTCACAAGGGCTATGTGAATCATGGAGGTGGGAAGGTGGAGGAAGAGCCCATGGCAGTGCGGGATGAGTGGTGTGACCAGGTCTATCGCCTCCTGGACCCAGAAGAGATCCACTTCACTCTTCGGGGGTGGCGGGAAGAAGTCGTATTCTTTTTCAGCATCTTCATCATCTCCGTCGATGAAATCGTCATCCAGATCGCTGGCCCCTTCGTCTAGTGGTAAATCGCGCCATGCGACTCCGTGAGCATTGTCTGTAATACCACCATCCCCTTCGCCGGATGGCTCCTCTTCATCCACATTTGACAAGCTGTCTTCACTGCCAAAGCCTATGAGCCCAGGATCCTCATCACTCTCGTCATCCATGGGGTCCAAGAAGGGAAAATCAATCCCGTCGCCGAATTCAGAATCTGCATCCGGATCGGCTTCCACGCGAATCCTTATTTGGAATGGATGCTCTGGAAAGCGCGATATCGTATCTATAGCAATGAGCAAACTTTTGGAACCCCGGATACAAAGGTGCCTCCAACAGTCGAAATCGTTCAAGAGCCATTTATTCCAGAGTCTGCAGACGAGACGGGTATTTTTGAAATCAACGAGACTGTAGACACACACTTGTCGGTCTTGTTGTAAGTGATAGTACCCCAGAAGAGGGCCTTGGTTCGTTTCTGGACTAAGCAGGAAATCCCAGATTATTCGGTGGAAAATCTCGGCGGGAATTTTGTTCGACATGACACGAGTTGTGTAGGTGTGATCAACCCTGGATAAGTTCTGTGAGTGCGATAGTATTGGATGAGACTCAGTAATAGTCAAAAGAGACGCTCCTCACCTTGCATATGGATGCTCGATGTGGTCTTGGAGTCTGGGAAAGAGCTCTTGGGATACCTCTGACCAAACAAAGTCAAACTTTCCGTCCCAGAAACCGAATCGTGAAGTTCAGTCGCCTGGGCTGTGGTTTAACGTTGGACTCTTCAGACTGTTCTTCTCAATGACCTTTCGCAATACCACAATTATACGCGAATCCTGAAATAGGATGAAGAGGAGCTTCGAAAGCCTCGAAGAATCTTAAGGGTGGTGGCATCACTGGCAGGATGTCGTTTCCTCGACGATGAGACGTGCCCTGGTTCGTTTGATATGGACATTCTACGGATTTAGGTGCGTTCTCGTCTTGATCTCCCTTCATCTCTCGCTCATAGCTGACAAGTTTATTTACTCGTATACACTCGCGTACTCGGGCTACACTCTCCTGTCGGCTCATTCGTTCTGCCCCTGTAGGTTTTTCATTTGAGGCTGCTTGGCACTCGTTCCGATCGGATCCAGGACTGACAAATAATCGAATCCCAATAGATTCGTAGATGTCTCTCCTCCTGATCTTTCCTTCCCACTCGAAAACCGTTCAGCGCCACTCTATCGCCCACCATAACCAAGTCACCAGAGATTTTACTCTCTCAATCACCTTCAATGCTCGAGGATGCTGGAACCGCGTCGCATGGCCCCGGCTTTTAAGGGATTGGAGCTGTAGGAGACCCAGAGAAAGGGGCATGCAAAGAATGGGATGATGAAAGCCAGACGCGCTTTGATAGACACGAAAGGGAGGCGGAGTCAAAGCTTCACGCTGAGTTTCGCGAATTGGACAGAGCCTCGTTGGTACGATGCCATCATCTTGGTAATTCACGTGAATGCCTCAGAGTCCCTCTTCCTCTCCTTACTGATAATAGATTCGGCGCGCTATGGCACGTTATCGTTTCGCACTCAACTTTCGGCCATCTGGAAGCCCTCACCATACATCGCCCAGCCTCTATGTGACCGCCAGTAATCAGTTCGCGGCGGAGAGATTTAGATATTGACTCGTTCGTTTTCGATTAAATTTCTGTTTTTAAGTGGGAGGTCTGATCAGGATGCAGGACGCATCAAAAACTCATTGATAAAAAGGATGATCGTAGCGAATGCAACGATCACCTGCCATGTTTCGCTTCACGTCTCACTGCTCAGACTCGCCTAAAGTCGAGATGCCCGTTCTGTGCCCTTCCGGCTCATTATCAGCCATGTACATTACCCGCAGATGATACGGGATGCATGGTCCAACATCGCTTTGTATGTACTCTACGCCTGAGCTACTCATTGTTGTTGATATCCTCAATTCTCTTTCCGGGGACAACAAATTCACGTATCCCAAACATCATGTTCTGCACTTCGAGACCAAGCAATACATATGAAAGCCGTCATCACATTTCGCCTCGCTCAGCTTGTCGGATACCTTTTTCGCTGTGATATCGAATGGGTGAGAAGATTCTTGAAGTGGTGTCAGGCCGTCTCGCGTGCAGGTCTGCCTTGACCTAAATATACTAGACGTGTTTCATGAGAAGGCGTCTGTCCCGCCATTCTGTTGAATCAGTTTTGATCAGTGTGTGTGTGTGGTGAATTTGACTTACTTCGAACTCACGAACTACATCATATCCTCGTAGCATCTCTCATAAAACATGACCTGGTGAGTGATTCTTACGTGTAACTGTACACAGCATCCGAGAGTTGCCCAATTGAATCGTTTGATCTCCATCAACTTCAAAGCCACGTAAAGGTCCCTTGTCATCCGGGCCAAGCCAAGATTATCTTCGTTAGCCTCTTCCGTAATTTGAAGCTTGTCCTCGATCCTGCTTCCTCGAGCATGATGATCCTCATCGTCGCTGTCATCAATATTTTCATCAGCAAAATCCGAGTGCAGAATCTGAAGGTGCCGAAGCATGGGGCATAGGACAGCTCCGTTACTCTCGTCTATGGTTCCGAGTGCTGCCGTGACAACATCAATTTTGTCCGAGATCATAGACGCCACCGTTAATTTTTCTAGGTTTGGCGTGCGCTTTATGAGTGCAACAACCTCAGTCATGGTGATATTGCCCCCGTTGATCAGAATAGTTGTAAGACGAGGAAGCATAGTCTCGGGTGGAACATATAGTGCTGAGTTGAGTCTGTTTGTTTCCAAAATCATTTTCACTTGGTCCATGTACAATGATTCGAGGTTTGGCATTTCCTCGATGAGGTACTGCAGCATTGTAGTCTCCGTCGGACTCGGCCTCTTCACGTGGTGAATCCAGACCTGGGCAAAGTAAAGAACGAGAGTCCTGAATAGAAGATTTGAATCCTCGCCGACATCGATAGGCAATTTCGTTTGATCGTGGGAAGCAGGGTGATATATAAAATGCCCAGGCCCGAAGGCCACTTTCTCGAGAGTGGGACGTCCTCGAAGTCGAGCAGATGTCATGGCGAACCGATCAATGGACATGCTGAGCGTTAAATTTCTGCATTCATTGGAAATGCATGGGAGAAGCAGATTGTCAGCCACGTCGGCGCCTATGGGTCCGATGAGTGGAGCATCCTTTCGATCGTAGACCAAGCTGAAATCAACCAGCTGTTTCAGATCGAACCCAAGGTCGTCAGGGCTACCGGTCGGGACGTAGTAGTTCATGATGGTCACAGAACTCAACAGTGGAGACTGCTTGAAGAACCACTTCACGGGCGGCACAGGGGGTTTATGAGCTCGAGGTTGAGCTGAATCTTCGTATCTTATCACGTCGCGGATGTTGCGCCCGTCATAATCGATTGCTTCGAGGGTGCAGTGACGAAGTTTCGGAGCTCCAGAGAAGCTCCAGATCTCCAAGGTGCTGTGAAGCAATTGCGTGGGGAGGTGAAGATGTATTCCTTCGCAGAATGGAATGACGGGGAGAAAAAGTGCAACGGCTTCCTCAATCCATGCCTGACTAGCGCTCCCAGAAGGCGTCCCAGATTCGATTTCATGGCTGTGGTTTCGGCACGAGCTCGCCCTGTTCTCAGCACTCTCCCCAGCCACTGCACTTCCGCCTGCGCTGAATGCCTGAGCTGTTGCCTCCTCATTTTGTATATCAGACGGGGACACGGCGTTACCCGTCGAGTCACCATCTTCGTCCGGTTCTTCCTCTTCGCTGCTATCATTGGATTCTGAATCCTCAGAGTCCGAATCAGAACCATTGTCTTCCATGAACATTTTCTCAGCATTCGGATCAGGTTCCGCGGTGACCCGAACGTGGAAAGGATAACCTTCGAATCGAGAGATCGCTTCCTTTGCTAACGCCAGACTTTCCATACTAGTCACACGAAGATGTCTCCAGAATTCGAAGTCCTCCAGTAGCCACTTGTTCCACAGCCGACAAACGAGTCGCGAATTTCGGAAATCGCGGAGGGCGTAGCAGCACACTTGCCGATCCTCTTGCAGGTGGTGAGTGCTAGGAAGAAGTCTCTGGGATGCTTGGGGCATAATGAGAAATTTACACAGAATACGGTGGAAGATTTCGATAGGTATGCTGGGTGACATGATAGAGTCGTTCCAGTGGAGGTGGGGTGCGCAATGAAATGTCTTCGAGTTGACAAGGTCGTCTGTAAATTGCATTGAGTCAACGAACAGACGAAGATAAATACATTTCGCACCTTTTTTATTGCTTTCAGAGTGCTCAGAAAATTGTTGCGCCTGTGTTCCTCCCAGTGGTGAAGTCGAACTCGAAGAAGCTGAACCAAACAAAGACAAACTTCGGGCCCGCTCCCAATAAGCGCCGATAGTCTTTTCACACTGCTTGGCATCTCTTCGATAACTCCTCACAGGCATCAGCCACCCAGAACTACCAGACAGAACTGCGAGCGAGTGGGGGTGTGCAACACTCACTCGAAATCCGAGGATAAAATTCACACTCAAAACCCCATTTTCATCCGGATGACGCGACAGTTCAATCTTAAATATCGACCCAAGCAGACATTCTCGTGACTACTCAAGATAGGACATCAGAGCCGAACTACTTTACAACATCCATTCACCCGCCACAATCACATGGGAGCTATCATCTTATTGTCCACTGCCTAAAACAAGACTTGTTCAAAAGAGAAAATAGACAACTTCGTAGGATCTGCGAAGTGCTGCACCGTTCCTTGGGCTACAGATACCTTGACTGAAGGTATATCACCAAGCGGAACGACCTCTCCATCAGACTGTCAAAAACAACACCTCTCAGTACCGGATAACATCATCCCTGTCCGGATACGCACCTTCGTAACAGTCCAACTCAACTTCCCAGCCTCCTGCAAGAATCCCTTGACCACCTTTGGCTCAAGACTCGGCAGGTCGTTAGGTGCTTTGCGTACAGCGGAATGTAAGGCGGGGGTAATATCGACCTGTCCTACGGCAATTGCGTTCGCCTCTCGCTGTTCTTGACAATTCTCACAGCCCGTCTGTTCGATTCGAGAGGAGAAATTTGCAACTTGGCCGGCGCGAATGCCGTCTACTAGGACGTTGACTACGAATCCTTGTCCACCTAGTGCGAATCTTTTATCAACAGAACATCAGCATCAGTCCTACTCGGAATGCGGGGAACGTACCTGTCGTATTCAACGTTAACGACGTAGTCATACCCAGTGGAGGTACCCGTTGTCGGTGCGTAGAGAGCTTTAACCTGTCGACTGACGTCTGCGACATATTTCTCCTGGCTGAATTTTCCGTTGCCGTCGCGATATTGAGGAAGCCAGTATTGAAGCTCGGGATATGTATACCCGAACTGGGTCCATTCTCGTACTTTATTTGATGTATAGGACGTCCGCTTCTTGTCGGCGTGGAATGGAGACAGGGCCTTTTCGGACATCTTGCCTGTGTTTGTCGTTTAGTGTAGTGATGTGAACTGGTTTGGAAAGATATACGAACCACGGGCGGAACGCTCGACATCTGCGTCGAGTAGCCATAGATCTGGGTTGAGGGTTTGCCAAATTGCGAGCAGGCGGTCTATATGGCTGGAATAATGAATTGGTTAGATGGATAAATAATTACGGCTCATTTCATACCAGTGATGAAGCCAGAAAATCGGATCAAAGGCAGCGATCGATTGATCAGCCATATGTCCAGTTCCAAATCCTGGTAACGTGAAATCGCCACCGATGGAATGATGCGCAGTGCTAACAACTCGAAATCATCAAGCCGTACCAATAGACAAAGAAGCCGGGGGACATACTTGTGAACGCTTTCCAAAGACGTATGACTACTCGGGGGTCTGAAATTCGCCTTCAAATTCTCCCGCTCTCCAGGTGCACCAGCATCGGCTTTCGCACTACTGGATCCTGAAGGAGGATTATACGTAACCGTAGCAAAATCCCCATAATATTTATATTGTCCCGGCGTCAAAAGTCGATAGACGGAACCTCCAAGCGCACTCGGATGATTGGGACTATCATCGTCTTGTTGGACTCGGAGCGCTTTCGTTACGTCGTCGTTGTTCTGTACGCCGTTCGTCCATTGGGTTTCGGCGCTCTGATCGCCCTGTTTGTATCTGGGGGGATATCGGCTTGTTGATTTCGCGATGTCGTACTAGAATTGATTTAAGCATTCCAGATCAAAACGTTTGATATCAGTGTTTAGATGACGACTCACAGGCTGACTATTATCCACCGGAATCCCATACTTCCCCATAGGTTCGGGAGTCCTAAAGCTATACAACGGATTATTCGGCTGAATCGCCCCAGTTTCAGGGTCTTTCTGAACATTGACTCCGAAGACCCCAGCGAGGCTCTTCGAGATTACTTCCGGAAGAAATGGTCGACGGACGATATCGGGTACATCGACATTGACGACTGCCCAGTCCCAGTATGGGAATCGCCATGATTTGGCGAGGTCGAGGAGACGGGGTTGATCTTGGGGTTTGGCGAGTGGAATTATGTCATTTATCATGATTTCGTAGATTCGTTGCTGGTGTGATTTATTAGATGTCGCGTATGATGAGTGGAATTTCGTACTTCGAACAGAAGGAGATAGGGACGATGCCATGTAGGGAATAATATACTCCCATGAGCACAATAATACCCTCCATCGACATTCGGAGGCTGATCCCAAGGCGCACGAGGCAGCCCATGTATCCCTATTAATACATACACACTTGATCAGGATCTCGACATTCGAGATCGAAGAGAAGAGAAAAGAACGAACCGCAGACTTTGAAATACGAAAGTTTATCCTCATAATCCAATTTCTGGAATTTATCAAGAGCGAGGACGAAGAGCGCTACTTGATCTGCGTTGGCGGGGTTTGACACCCATGCGTTTATTTCGGGGCGGAGGGGGACGGGGTCGATTTGGGGACGGGCGTTGGTTGGGATACCGGTTATTGGGTATGTCTCGGTGGTAGCAGCAGAGGTCATATTTCAGATAGCCTGGTGGATATGGATGGGTAATGCGCATACGCGAAGCAGAGGTGTAAGTCTTTATAGACCCATCACAATAGGCTGCCATTGAAAGAATATTCAAACGAATATCGGACTTTGCTGCTACCCATCAAAGCGATAGCTAATGCCGCACATCATCAGGGCACTGAATGATCAGAATAACGAGGAATGGAGCAGGCGTGCAGCGTGCATGGGATAATCGCAAGATCAAATCAGATAACGATCTAGCCGAACGGTCACGAGAATCATCGAAACTGCGGCAATTTCGCGCAGAGCATTCCCAAGAGCCAATTTCCGGAACACGTTCCTGGATCATCGATCATCAGTGATCAATGGAGAGAGTTTGCCTCCGAGAGAAAATGGCTCAACGACGTCAGATATCGGTCCTCGGAACTTGCGGCTTCTCAAGGGGTGGAGGAATTACAGTATATGTGCAGGAGAATGTGAGTCTCCGATCGATAGATGTCAATCGCCTGATCTGGTCATGGAGTCACCGCATTTTGAAGTTGCCTCGAGGAAGCCGATCGTCCGATTCGTTGAGTGAACGAAAGAAAAGAAAAAAGTGTACGGCAACGGCCGGTCATGCGATCGGGTAGCAAAGTCAGTGCGAAGAGTGACGTCATTTCCGAAGGGTTCCGACACGGACTTAACTCGTTTTCCGTTCCGCAACACCGGCTCGGCTGCCACCAGCAGCCGAAGTCAACTTCGCTGCGACAAGTCCATAGCCTCTCGCTCGGAAATATCGCAGTGATGTCAGGTTCAGTCGTGCTCATGTAGGTTACCGTGCAAAAATGCTACGCTCGCCACATTTTATGAGTCTTTACTGGCTTATCTCGTCATCTGCTCAAGAACAGCAATGCCTAAAGCAGCAGAACACAAGTCCGAGAAAAACAAATAGGCTGAGCCACTTTCCATTTGAATGCCTCGGACTTTCATTGAATAATCTACATACATGTATCTAGATATCTAAAATACAGTACACAGGGATAAGAATGCCTGACTACCCGTAGCACGTGCTATCATAAAAGAAAAAGAAGAGGAATGGCAAGAGCAGGACTTGGAAGATGGGGAGAAAGGGCCTATCTACGCGCGCATTGACTGCGCCCTGAGCCACCATGTCATTCCTCCTCCTCCTATCCTCCAGCTCACCAGTCCCCACGAGGTTGTCGCGTATCTCGACGCGTACTGTACTAAGACTGCGAGCCGCGAAAATGGAAGTCAGTCTCAGCCTTGCTCTATTCCGGGGCTCGATACTTACTGATATCCTCATCTTGCAATCTAGACACGAGATTCTGTTGTCTCGATGGGATTTGACGCGTTGGAAAAGAGCGCTGTGTCAGAGGGACGGACGAGAGGAGAGCGGGCGAGAGCAGGTGAGAGGACAGCGGAGATCAAAAGTTAGCCGGATTACGGGACCGGTATCGAGTTATGTCCGTGTCGGAATCCTTCGGAAATGACGTCACTCTTCGCACTGACTTTGCTACCATGCGATCGGTAGATCGCAGATGGGAAAGGTGAAATTCGAATCGGGCGAACACATATAAATAAAATATATTATATCGAACCATTCATCAAAGTTTTCCTCGTCATCAACCATCTCATCAACTAACTCGTCCGATCAACTCGCCTCAGGCTGTCCACCCTTGGCAAACCACTCCTTCTGCTTCCCGCATGTCTCATTCGTACAGCCAGGACATCTCAGTCCCAACTGCACACTCGTATACTCCGCTTCTCCTTCTTTCTCCGATGCAGTGACAGCTTTGAGATGCTTTGATGCTAAATCCGCGAGCGCACGTATGAAGACGGGTGATTCGTTCAATGACTCTGAGCGAATCATCGTCATTCCCAACTAACACCCATCAGCCCGCCGTCCAATATACAAAATAAAAAAGAAAGACGTACCTCGTGAGCTTCTTTTCCATACTCAAGATCAAGTTCATAAAGCGTCTCAATATGATCACTCGTAAACGCCACCGGAACAACCACAACATCCTTCTTCCCCAACCTCGCAAGTCCCTTAATAGCATCACTAGTCTGCATACCCATCCACGCACTCGGTCCAACTTGACTTTGCCAAACTAGCCTGTAGGGGTTTTTGTGACCTAGACGAGCCATTACGGCTGCGACTGTTGAGGAGACTTCGAGGATGTAGGGATCGCCGCGGTTTACTACGGACATTGGGAGAGAGTGTGCGGAGAAGAGGAGTGTTATTTGGGAGCGGGGGGTTGTGGGGGGGAATTTTGCGAGTGCTGCTTCGATATTTTGTGCCAGGGCCTGTTCTCCGTTATATTAGCCTAAATATGGCAGGGTGGGGATGACGGACCTCGATAAATCCTTCATGAGTCCCCCATCGATCAATAACGCTCCATTTCACATCCCCCGCCTCACCCTTCACACCCCTCCTATAAACCTCATTCAAACTACTCCCCGTCGTCGAACAGCTATATTGCGGATACTGCGTAAACGCCACAGCCCTCTTCACCCCATCCTCTTTCATCTCTTTCATCACTTCCTCAACAAGTGGTTGGGCATAACGAAATCCTACGTAGGCTTTATGAGGTGCTGTATCGGGCGACAATTCGTCTAGCAGTTCGGCCATCTTTGTGCCTTGGTATTTGGTGTATTTGAGGATTGGGGAGCCGCCTCCTATATCTGTGTATTGTTGTTCGATTTGGGGGGTTCGACGGCGCGCGATGAGGGGTGCGAGGAGGGATTGGAAGGGGAGGGGAATGAGGTCTTTGTCTGAGAAGAGACGGCGGAGGAAGTCGTGCACTTCGGGAATGGTTGATGGTCCGCCCATATTTAATAATACGATGCCTAGCCCACTGTCAATATTTCCATTATTTCTCGAGTATAAGAACTAACCTGTCGGGCTGTCCGGACGTCAGTACGTTCAAACTTTGCAAGAGCGAAAGACTCACCTCTTACTCCACGGCCTCGCATTGAGCGTTGCATATTTCCTGCCAATGCTCTTCAAGACCGACATGTCAATATGCACCAGGCAGCGTCGGACGTGGCCTTGGGAGAGAAGAGCTGACACCGACACGCGTACGGACGTCGACGGGCGAACAGTCTTTTTGAAGGAGTCGAGCAAGGGCGTGGGAAACTGCTTGCGCACCGAAGGCGGGGTCTATCGATCGGCGATCGTGGTCCAATGACGCGCCTTACATTCTCCTGAAGACTCCCTCGAAGTTATTCTGAATACAAATTATTATTACACTTGTTATCCTAATGAAACGTACACTCCCATAATTGAAATTCCGAATAATGTAACAGGGTATCACCGGTACGCAAACTTACGGAAAGATGACTGTGAGTCACCGAGTGAGAATAGGTTTTCCAGTGCGCATCTCGTACTCCTCATCTTCATCAAACCACCCACTACTATTCCTCTCCCTCTCCATCCCCATCCTCCCTCCATCAAAATCACTCCACACACTCGTACTCTCCTTCACACTCACTTTTCCTTCTCCCGACGAATATCTGAACGGATCTTCCCTCTCGCGTCTACCAAGGCCCGTCATCCCACCTTTCCCCAGCTCAGTCACAGGCATCCCGAAAGGTGTTTGTCTTCCTCCGAATCCTCCCGTTCCTCCTCCGGTGCCGAAGTAGGAATCGGTGGAGGATGAACCGGAAGAGTGTTGCAGGGCTGGATCGTCCATTTCTGTTTGGCGGAGGTTGATGAGGAGACGGGACATGGCGGTTGTGATCATTGCCCATGTGAAGCTATCCGATACAACCCGTCAGTCATGATGAATCCTTCAAGGATCGGAAGACTTACTATACACCCGTGTACACGAGTGAGATAGGCGCGCGCCATAGAATGATGACGTTGAATATTCTCAGCGCTGTGACCCGTCAGGCCCTCAATCAAATCCCATATCAAAAGAACGTACAGCTGATAGCCTATCACTCCATCAGCTATCAAACGAATGAGATGTGGAGTGAGGGGACGTACCAAGAAATAAAACAATCCATCCTGATACAAAGCCTTCGTAACAGCCGTATGCATCTCCCTCGGTCTATCCAGCGCATTCCAGCAGGTCATGAAGAATACCGATACATCGAATAACAACTACCCAAACCACGTCAATCCCCATCCTCATCGAAGCGAAATGAGGTGAGGAGGACGTACAGGTATACCCCATGCTAGAGCAAGGAGCTGCGTATGAGATGTAGCGACACATAATCCAAACTCGGCATTCCATCCTACTCCCGCTGCCGACACACCAATTAGTTACCAATATGCAGAGGGGGAGCAAGGGGCATACGAATGATGAGTGTCAAAGCGTATATGGATAGACTGAAAGCGATACTGGTAACAACCAACAACGCGCTGAAGAGGATTCGGAAGATGAGACGGCGGTTTTCCCAGAGTATACAGACGCGTATTAACACGAGTGCTGTGGGGAGTTGATGAGCGCTGAGCCTAAGGGATGACGGAGAGGGGGGACGTACTGTTTGAGACGGCGAGGGATATGACGCCGATTGAGGTGTGGGTTGCTATCCAGCCTTTACAGCTGTTCTCTATCAGATCTCGGTATTGGGGCTCGGAGCGAAGAGGCTCACAACTGCATCCACGTAAGTCTCCACCCACAAGCTAATAAACGAAAGAAACTCACTCGATCCGAATATTGCACCCCCGACAACCCAGTCAACTCTACCCAATCCCAAATCAACACCCCTCCCACCCAACAACAAATCAGAAAGAGGACGTACCATTCATAACAACAGTAAGCACCAAAACAACAACATACTTATTCCCCAAATAAACCCACTTCGCCACACTCCTCCTCGCACTCCATACTAATCGCGCTTCAGAAGGTAAAAGAAGGAGTGTGTCGTAGAGGAGGGTTATGTAGCCTGAGAAGGCTATGTACCGGGATAGGGTGAGGTTGTGAGCTGTTTGTTCGAGGAGGGAGAAGAGGGATCGGGTGAGGAGTGGGAGAGGGGACATTGCGAGCGTTTTGCGCGAGCGGGGGAGAGAGGATCGAGACTGGCGGGCAGGGAGGCAGGGGGAGAGGAGAGGGGGGGCTTTGAAAGAGTGACGGAATTTGAAAGATGGAAGATGGATGTGGGTACTCCGACAAGGACGAACAAGGAGGGGGAAGGAGAGGAGAACGCGACCGAGCGTAGCGGGATGGAATGTGAGGCAAGTTACACTTTTAATGAATATCACAAACTCCCCGAAAGGGGAATGATAGATTGAGGATTGAGCCCGTGCGGGGAGGCAAGAAATGGGTGGATGGATCAATCCACGAGCGCTCAGGATTGGTATTCGGACTAGCTAGAAGTGGATTCGAGTAGACGCCCTTCTTCTAATCCGTTCGCATCCTCAGGCTTTACCGCTTCAAGTCCGTCTGAGTGGGCGAAAGCGGAGAGGGATGAGATGGGAGGGGAAGCTTGACGGAAGGACCAGTTTAAGGGAGTACAGTGATGGGACGGATAACATGCGACAGGACGGGATGGGATAGCATGGAGGAAGCATCAGGAAAGAGGCTGTGTCTCTTTTTGATAGATGGAAGGATGGATCTCTGAACGTAACACATACCATACGCATACGAATACGGATGCGCTTAGGGTTACGGCGGGGAAGGACCGGAATGGAAATAGGAACCGAACCGAAGCGGATGTAAATAATTCACAGTTCGTCGGGCAGTGCAGGCTTTGAGATACGACGACCGTGCGGTGTTTCTTGTGCTCGTTGCGACGGGCAAACGAATTCGACGTCGGGATGGATGGACTTGGGTAAGAAGTCTTGTTCCCATGCTCCGAGTACAAGAAGCTGACTTCGTCGAAGTTCAAGTCGGCCACATCCCACATCGTCTCGTCTCACTTCGGCGAAGCTCTGGTTGGGAAACCGAACCAGGGGTGGGACTCTTCTTGTATCCCTATCAACGACGCATGATGCAGTACCAGTGCGTGATGGCTGATGGAAGACGTTGATGGGGATGAGGATGGATTGGGAGATGGGAAGAGATGTGGGATACTCCGACGTTTTATCGGGGTCGTTTTTGGAAGTAGCCGAATTTGGCCGCGGCGTTGGTCGTTTGAGATTGAGAATTCGACAAGCGGGGATGGGTCCATTCAGGGCGGGTTCAGTCGTTTAGACTCTTAGAGCAAGCGTCCGATGGGAATAGACTTCGTCTTTTCCCATTTCGTGTTCTCCGCAGAGTGCACCTGCAGATCATTGCTGTGGGAATTTTCATACGGATGGTGCTAAAAGGTAATCCTGCATCATAAAGCTCTGTAAGACATAGCACGAGAAAAAGCGTCGTTTTCTCACCTCATCGACACTCAATTGAGCTCGTGGTTAATGCACGAATGATACTGGACCAACCCGTAACCCGAAACGGCGAGCAATTCCATCATCATCGAATAGACGCTGAAGATTGTTGGATTACTGTTTCGTGGCCGGGTTTCGATGGACCGTCGGCGTTCAAGACGCCTGCTTATGAAGGAAAACGTTTCGTGGGGATTATTGAACTTTGAGCGATTGAGCGTCAGCGTGCACGTTTTTGGAATGAGTGTGATGTCGTCGACTCTGTTCTCTGTGGCACGCGTTTTCGACATCGACGTCCGTGTAGGCTGTTTCGAAATTATATTCGGATGAAATATTGTAAGAGGATGGGGACTTACTGGACATTTTGTCACCTCTTCGTGGATGATAGCGAGTTAGGCTCGAATATTTGTTCCAGAATAGGTTGAAGCCGTCGCGTCGCGTTTTGACTCTTTTGGGCTACCCGGAGTGACGGGCGTTCGCGAGATTGATTGAGCGACGACGTGAATGAGAAACGGAGGGGATAGTTTTCACAGAGACACGTCGTAGGAGATACCTGGGCTAACTTGCACTGGTTGCACACGAAGACGTTGGAGAAGGAGCGACGGAGTTATCGGTAAGAACACCGTTCGGCGCTTCGGCAATTCGCTGAAAATCCGAAATCTACGGAATCAGGCACTGCGCCACTCGAGCATCGCATAGAAAAATAGAACGGTGGGTGACTTCCCGTAAGGGATCAAAACTTATGATCTGGATGATAGGCATTACAAAGTGTGATACCTCATTTTTCAGTAAGATTTGGAGACAGTTTTGATCACGTGCGAAAACAGGTGCCTTCCTATTTCAGCCAACGTACCGACCAACTGGGGAATATTCAAGTCACCGACGCCCCATCTCGCATTTTATATGTCTGAAATGATCTTCCGATATGTACCAATGGTTGTAACTTGAGGAGTTCTTGCAAGAATTAATGTGGCTGACTGAATCAGAAGTGGACGAGATGGGGTAAACACGAATCCAGGGTGATCGAGGGACGACCCATCAGCAAGAGTAGATTTTGGAGGGGCTTAACGTGGTCTCAGGCTGGCCTTAATGTGTTGTGAGACCAAAAAATAATATTTGAGGCATCCTGAGCGACTCCCACTGACGAGCTGGGGGACGCCGAGAAGTGGGATTAGCCACAAGGTGACTCGTGATCGCAGGCTCCTTCCTGATATGCATATGGCCGAGCGGACATTCAAAGAAATTTTAGAACACTGTAGCTTGAGATTTGGTCCCGACCAGATAATGCGGTTTAGCACTGCGTTTCGTGCGATCGAACGATCGGAGGTTGGGGCTGTCACACTCTGTTCACCCACGATTAGCTGAGCAACATTTTAGATCAGATTTTAAAACATTCTAGTATTTAAAGGTGTTACGAGAAGTCACCCACTACACCATGATTTGTTCCAGACCTCACCCCCTTTGTCAGCAATGCAATGAGACAACCGTTTTCATTGTACTATTCGTAGAATGCTCGCACCCCACATCTCACCAGTAACTGACAAAGGTCCACAGGTACTTATCACGCTCATCACCCTGCTCAACCCGCATTTCCGCCTGTATTATGCTACTAAGAGAATATTTGAGAACGATACACAGGGTTACAGACTTGCCTTCTCATCGATCTTCGGTGAAAAAGCGTATTTTAAAGTGCCTCGTTCGGCTACTCTGTTTGAGCGTTCAGTGAGCAGTCAGAGAGTGCGTAAGAAAGCTGTGTTCACCTGTATGTGGCAGGCACCCCGCGTTTGGGTTCTAGCCTCAGCTCCGTGTATGTCGAACTGAGAACAAAGGCTTCACTCTGGAGTCAGAAGCTCGAGATCAGTGTGGGCCTATGAAAAGAGAGGCGACACAACGTACGTTTGGAACAGGAGTCGCAAACACATTGGAAAGCACTTCGTAACGAGTAGGATCGTAGAGGTTCATGGTGTATTTATCTCCTGTGATATTTGTAACAGCCCAGATCTTACGATGATCGATGAATTTTAGTGACATTGCAAATATGCGGAGGCTCACCTGATTTCCGACCCCGTGTTGACCACAAATCAACGGATCGTTCAATACACCGTTAGTGGAGAGGCGTCCTAGAGATCCTCGGTTCTGTACGTAATACAAGCCATCCGAGAGAGACATCGAAGGAAAAGCGGCTGGTGTGCTGGTAGATCAAACGAATCGCAAGTGAATCGATCGTATCGCTATCGTATCATCCACCCTGAGAATCTCAAGCAATTTCTGCGGCGGAAACTGCCGGAGATTTCATCCGGTGTTCCTTTTTTCATAATTGGCCACGGGCCCTGATATGGAAACTTTCCACACCAGCGCTTGAGGAATTACGATCAGAATAAAGAGCGTCATGCCATGTGCCCCAGTACTCATACTTTCCGTTGAGCGACTACGACCTGGCGTGTGAAGTCATGTTTTGGCAATGAGTTAACTTAGTGTAGTTGAGGGCGTTTATAGGAAACTGTGATGTCCTGATGTCCTGCCAGTGCTGACTTGCTTTCGGTGCGAGGCGCAATTTTGGCCACATAAGTACTCCGTTTCGAAATTACATTGAGATGGCATATTGCGATTTGAGGTTGACTTAATATATATCAGCCTATGTCCTGAAGAATGACACCGATCTACGCTCAGATATCATTTGCTCCTAGAATGGGCCGACGGCGCCAATTGGATTTTCCTGGGTCGGCCGGATTGACACCCATTCCGGCGATACGTTGATAGAATATATGGATGGGACATGTATGGGAGGGAATAGATTCCAGAGACATTGCACTCTACCAGCACTCTACCTCGCAGGAAGTGCTTTAAACGACCTTCAGCACACTAGCACGTTGAGGAAAGAGGTCGTACGGCACGGGGTTATCGGTTTGAACACCGTTCGGCGCTTCGGCAACCCGATTGAAAATTCAGGGAATCAGGCACTGCGCCACTCGGGCATCGCATTAGCACCGCTGATCAGGCAGTACAATAAAGCTGCATTTAGCGGATCATTGTGACTGGCTTGGTTCAATAGCGTCGCACAGCGATTACGGATAGTCATTCTCGATTGTAGAATGGGCAAAGCTACTTTTCAAAAGTAAAAAGCAAAGATAACTACATAACAATTTATAGTCCAGACCGGATCCTCATTGATGATGCCGCAGCGAGACAACCATTTGCATCGCACAAGACATCTCACCAGTAACTGACAAAGGTCCAGAGGTACTTATCACGCTCATCACCCTGCGCAGCGCGCATTTCAGCCTGTTTTATGATACTAAGAGACCATTCGAGAAAGGTGTAAGGGCGTTCAGACGTACCTGGTAATCTATCCTCGGCGAAAAAGCGTATTTTAAACTGCCTCGTTCGGCTACTCTGTTTGAGCGTTCAGTGAGCAGTCAGAGAGTGCGTAAGAAAGCTGTGTTCACCTGTATGTGGCAGGCACCCCGCGTTTGGGTTCTAGCCTCAGTTCTGTGTATGTCGAACTGAGAACAAAGGCTTCACTCTGGAGTCAGAAACTCGAGATCAGCGGAGGCCTATGAAAAGAGAGGCGACACAGCGTACGTTTGGAACAGGAGTCGCAAACACATTGGAAAGCACTTCGTAACGAGTAGGATCGTAGAGGTTCATGGTGTATTTATCTCCTGTGATATTTGTAACAGCCCAGATCTTACGATGATCGATGAATTTTAGTGACATTGCAAATATGCGGAGGCTCACCTGATTTCCGACCCCATGTTTACCACAAATCAACGGATCGTTCAATACACCGTTAGTGGAGAGGCGTCCTAGAGATCCTCGGTTCTGTACGTAGTACAAGCCATCCGAGAGAGACATTGAACCAAAGGCTGCTGGTGTGCTAGTAGCTAAAATGAGTCGTGAGCAGCCCAGGAAGTTGTGAAGAACATTTCACCGAAGCTGAAGACCTTTTATGCTTTGAACGTCAAAAAACATATGGAGAAGCAACTGAACTTGAAATGCATCCATGGGTACTATCGAGGCTCCAACGAGCGAACAAGGCGTCGGTTTCTGGAAGAGGTGATATTGGGGAGCTTTGTTCAGGTTGAGTTGTGAAGAGGAATAGTTAGGGGATTGAAAAACAAGACGGTGAGCCGGATGCAGAACGATTCGCGCGTATCAGTCGGGCCGACGAGCACCAGATCTCTCGTGGAGATAGGTTCGACCGATGACCCTGCAACTCCTTAGAAACCCTATGGCGTATTGAATGATCTCAATCAAGGCTTGCATGGTGCCAAGGAACGTCTGATTACGCCATCGTGAGAGTGGGCAGAAACTTGCGGATCCATGGAAGGTGGAACGCAAGCGGCGGCGTAGTCTGAATTTCGGTGACCCGCGCCGAGGCTTGAGTCCAAGAGTCCAATGTAAGCCAAGCCAGAGTGGTGTCAACCCTTTGAAGCGTTCCGTTCGGCACGAGATCAAAAATAACGACCGAGTGTGCGGAAGCATATCGTTCGGCCATTGACCTGACGCAAAGTTAGCAGACACGTGAACGGAAATTGTTCAGGCAGTGGGAATTATACCGTGTGCATACCGTTTGCCTCTAAAGGAATGCCCAAAATTTCTAGACCAGCATCTCCAGTTGGTATCCTGACAATGAGGTCTCCTATTCATCTCAAATGGCGCATTCGCAGTCAATTTCTGCAACGTGATGTTTGAGAATACAGGAATGAACCAACCTTGCTTTGGAAGGTTTGGCGAATAGCTTCTCCCTCGTCGCGGCCCTCGTCTTTCTGCGCGTGAAGCTCCGTGAACAGCTCGGGTCCGTTTCTTAACTCTACGCGCAAATTTTTGACGATGGTAACATCGCAATGGCCCAATATTGACAGGCGTGGAGACAGGAGACTTATGGTTGAAAAAGCTCAACTTCCGGTCATAGAACCTCTAGTGTGATGAGAATCGAATCTCCGGCTGGACTGTGCTACTTACTGCTTAGTAATGTGCGGTTCGGAAACGACGGCTTGTACCTTATACTCATGTGCATTTGTCTTGTTTTAACCTTGCGATCAAGAATTAGATTGGTCTACCTCAAGTCGGTCGACCGAAAGCGAGATGGCCAGGTCGAGGCAGAATCGGAATCAGATTTTTGGGCGCTTCCGCTGAGTTTGCCACGTTCTTTGGTAAGCGCTCAACACGCTGTGCTCAGGTCGGCTATACGTCATCCGACGTTCTCAATTTTCGACATTAAGGACACCGGCTCCCCTTCTTCTTCGGTAAATGTGCAGCTCTTGTTTCCTGATGGAAAAGATAACCAGACAATACGCCAGAGATCGCAGTCACGAGTGAGAAACGGCCGTCATTGACTCATGAATTGATGGCGATGATCGTGAAGCTTATCGCTGAGTCTCAGCGATTTTGACTCAGAGTATATTCGCCTCAGAATCGAAGTTAGGCGACTCGAATTTATCAATCATGGTCCTGCAGCAGACTCGCTCGAACAGTCTGGACGATGGCACGACCCAGAAGCAACCATACCCGACCCCAAGTGACTTCGAACACTCAATGTTCAGACTTAAATTTCCACACTTACTCATCCGCAGAAATAACACGATCGATCCCGATCACCATAACTATACTGATTGTCTGTGACGCAGGTCATGTCAAAATACTGCCTCGAAATGCTCATGGAGTCTGTGAAAATGAATGAGCTCCTACAGTTTCTATCAATGAGCGTTTGGAAGACCGATGATTGAATATTCCACTCCGTCAGAAAAATATCGCTGTTTCTGAGATTCCGTGTCTATTTGGTCCTCCTTCGATGATGATGATGGTGGTGCTAACTGGGTTCAATAGAAACCAGAATTGTTCTGCGGAGTCCTGTACGCTGATTTATCAGAAAGGTACGCAGTACTCGGTTTCACTGCAGCATATGGGGAGCTGTACCATGTGTCCGTCATTCACAGGTTCGGTCAAATTTAGCAAATCGCCGAAAGCGATACTCACAGGCACACACAACAAACGATCACAACATCGAGCCCTAGACACCGAGGAACTCCATTCTCTGTATGGTCCCCCGGAGTTTCATTTTCCGTCTCGTTGCACTATTCGCTTTCCTCCCAGTCAGTGCACTTCTTTTCTGAGAAGTGAATTGGGGGTTCGCGTGCCGAGAGCCCATGCTCTCGATAATGTTGCCTTTCCCACTCGGTATGGGATGGCGTGTTATTTTGTGCACATGCGTGTGGTGGCAGAAACCCTAGGACACCTTTTTGTCCTGGACAACAAAATTCGGACGTAGAAGAGTCTAGAGCCTTAGTCAATCCGCAGGTTCCTGGCTTCACGATGGGTCAATCTGTTCAGAGTGAGAATCATTCAGTGCAAACGTACAGAGAATTGCGATGGAGATTAGGCGGGCATGGCTTCGCTTGCTGAATGTGGAACCGAAGAGACGCCCTGGACTAACTGTGCATATCTCGCCTGTGGACAAGGGGATCGTTGTAGGCTCGGAGTTCTAGTAATTTCTACTCTTGACGGACGTGCTCGACGACCGATCCCAAGCATGAGCGATAGTGCCGCCGCCGTGGGCTATCGTTGTTGCTCGGGGCCTCCGGCCACGTACACCGTTAAACGGTGACCGTTTGAACGCAAGAAGATGACAATGCGACAATGCTACAAGAGGTACATCCGAGGATATTGGGGTCGAAGAACCAAATTATCTGAATGACCTATCTTGAGCAATGTAGTTCGTTTGGATAAACAGGCGGCGGCGCTGACGGGTGAAATTTTCGACTTGTTGATGTTTTAGCGCTTAGCCAGCTGCGTCGTTCTGATGACTAAGCAAGCTGTTCTCTCGTAGACCACCAAGCCATTGAATGAATCCACTCGAGCTCACGCAAGGCTCGACTCGCTGATTCGACATCTGCTTCCATCTCCCACAAGGAATAGAAGAATCACCATCATACTGTTCTGTTCTCTTTTTCCGAGAAACTTGGAATTGGTCACTAGAAACAATCAGGGGATAACATTCCGTGCTGCAGTCTACAGGGCCTGGATTTTTGGAGGAACCTACGATGCGTCCTACTAGATTTTGACAGTGTGAATAAGCAAAGAGGCGGTCTGAGATGGATTGTCCTCTTTCATCCGACTTCGTGCTTCTTGTCCTAGGCTATGATGTATGTTTGAACCGTGGAGAGAACTGAGAAGGTGCCTGTCATAAGCCATCATCCCTGTCAGTACCAAAGCTCATGGTGTCCCTTGACAGTGCTATTGCGTGTTAGACTGAAAATTCAAGCGCCATGTCCAAGTTCAGTGAGTGCTTCTTTCCCGTGTACCTCCTTCTCAATATCCGACAGACGAATTCGCGGTCATTGACTTTCAGGGTACAGGCCATCGGACCTCAGCTAAATTCTGCGTGTCCGACATTATGCATATGGTCACAACGATTTCCCGGCCTCCCCAAAAAACCAGATGCCTGTGCCATCCGCCGGAATATCTTCTTGAATACGTATCCAGGTGGCGAGGATATATGTGCGCACTTGCCGTTTTCTTTCTAAAATCTGTGATCCACGTGGGTGCCTTCCAAGCAAGCTGAACGACGTTTCACTTCCCGAACTGCCGACTCATGGTGGCGTCATGGTGCCTCAGGGCTTTAGTGAGAAGCTCTATCCTCCTAACGTGTTCTCGAACTGAGTTCGTGAGAAAATGTACGGAATCGAAGCTGATTGATTTCTCAACTTCGCTAAGAAGTGAAATAGTAACGGACTCGGAATTTCGATGTCCGTTGAAATCCATCGTCCTCCGACTCCGATCTCACCCTTCACACCCTTCACCGGAGATTCATTCTCCGTGTATCTCGTACGGATTCTCGTGCACTCAGAAACCGAAATCAATCTCGTGATTGTCTTGCACTCTTGCGTTCGCTGAGATGACTGATGTTACTGGTGACAGGGTCGCGACCTGACGCTGAAGCTAGAAAACTCGTATATAAGGACATGAGACCAAACTCATTCTACAGCAACCTACTCCAACCTACTCCAACTTACTCTCACCAATCTTTCAAGCAACATGTCTGGTTTCATTGATATCAACACCATCCCCACCGGAAACTACACCATCAAGAACATCCTCACTACGGATTACGTCATTAGCACTGGCAGTATTGGTGATGAAGTCACGCTCACTTCCACCGCTGGTGCTGGCCAGGTAAGTATCTCTACAGCTTTCTCGTTCTGGTGCTGAACGTGAACTTGCAGAAATGGCGCGTCACCCGCATTGCTGGGGACAATTATACATTCCAGCCCATCAAAGCCAATGGCACCACTGATACTACTATCTGGCTCGCCGTTGGGACTCAGAAGAAAGCCGAACTCGTTGGAACATACACGGAGGTCACCATCTCTGGCACCGGAGCCACCGAGCCAGGTGGTAGCTTCAATGGCAGGCAAGTTCTACTTATACGTCTTCTCACTTTTGGCTGCTTATAAGCTCTCCTCAATTTAGGCTCCTTCCAGTTTTCCAATCTCAATATCTCGGCGTTTCAGTCCAACCTGGCGGTAACATCGTACGTGATCTCACTACTCGTCTACATAGCAGTTGATTTGACAAATTTCCTAGACTTCCAGCGGTGCTTCCGACGGCACGAACGGCCAAGTTTGGACCTTCATATCTGTCTAAACAACTACGGCTTCGTAGCCCTCAAAGATGCGAGACGAGGATGAAAAAGGCGTAGAAAACTAAATACAAAAGGTTAAAACGTGCGAAACACCAAAAAAAAAGAAATTTGTGTACAGGTACTCCTGGGACTCTTCGTTGTGTGTAATCTCGAGTGTGTAGTAGTTTAGTTCTCCGGAATTCATTCTGTTGCACTCTCAAACTTCTGTCCGAACGCCACCCTCCAGTGACATGAGGATTATAAAGGCTTCGCCGAATAATCACTTCTCATTCAAAACAGGGCGTTCCTTTCTTTGAATTCCTTTCGACAGAGTGTATTGCCCATGTCGGGTGAGGCTTATAGACCGACAAACGAGTCATTGTGATTTCAAAATGCCCAAGCGTTTTATTAACTCATTCGACCGCACTGTATGGGCTGGGCCGAACTCACCGAGGAATTCGCTATCCTCCACGACAGAAATCGTATAAGATAGTTATCGACGATATAGATCTGATCGCATATAAGCCTGGAAGCTCTTTAAATTCCATTTTGATAGCGCATTTCTCATGTTTATGCGTGTTATTGGAGCGACAAGCCTGTCATTCCCACTTCCAATTGCAAAAGGAATGCAGGCCACGAGAACGTTCTCGATGTGCGATGACGAAATCGCTATGGAATCCGCTATGAACTACACCCGTGCCTTGCATGGATTTACGAAGTGTTATTCAGACCCGATCATGTCATGATACTTCATAACAGATTTCCTATCACAAAGCCATCGACATCATAGCTACACTGTGCTAAGGTTCCGGAAACTCAACCGAGAGCGATCCTGAGCGAAGTTAATACTCAAAATTTAGCAATGATGACGTCACTACAAATGACTCACTTCTGAAGTTGCGAAAAGGCACCGTTGAAAGTATCAGCGTCTCCGGGATTCGTTCCGCTATCGGCAAACTATTCTCAGGTCAGTACGACGCTACGGGTGTGAAGCGTTCGAGCCTCTCACCTGCCAAAATGTGAAAACGCTAGAAGATGTCATCGTATATCATCAGTCGACAATCGTGTCAATGAGGGTCGAAGAACGAACCTCCAACCTGCGGGGAGGGCACCTGGAGAGGAAGCGGTGGTGAAGTGGGCGATCCAGAGGGGTGAATTGGCGGCGAAGGCGGTGCTACTGCCCGTGCATTGATTCCACCAGGAGGTCGTTGTATATATCACTTTTGGGAAAGGAGATCAAGACGAGTATGAAATGAGTTGCGGGCGTTCATTACCTGGGAACCTTCAATGACTTATGCATATCCGGTTAGCAGATAAGGGATGCATATACGGACCTTGTTGTCAAAGAGTGATATTCATTGACGAAGCTGGAGATCCATGATACCATTGCGGAAGTAGAAAGGCCGTAGCAAGTGGCCCCGTTAGGATTCGCTAGTGAGAATCTCATTTAGCGCCTGCCATAAAAGGAGACGAACAAAGCGTACTTTCGATATCTAGCGTTCCCGGCAAAGTCAATCCATCCGCAGACCATCCACCACCGTGAGCTACGAAAAAGCTTGCTTGAGCCGCCCCAGTAGACGTATCGGGGTGTGCGAAATGGTAGGCTCCGCGGATGATGCCTTGGTTGAATGCGCCGTTGTATTGTTGAGCGAATTGATTGCTTATGAACGTCGTTCCTTCCGTAGCTTTGACATAGGCGAATCTAGCAGCAAGAATTGAACGATCAGACAGTCGAAAGAATGACATGTGTCTGATAGAGGCGTACTGAATTCCGTTCGCTTTCACCGTCGCCCAATTTACATTGGTCTGGAAATCAGAGACGTCGATTCCAGCTGGATTAGCTCTCTTCTCGAGTGCTACACTCAACACTCCAGAAACCAGGACAAGAGAGAACAGAGCAGACAATCCAAGCTTCATAGCGATCGTTCAGAGCAAGTCGCCTCGGTGGGAATCCTGAGTAACCAGCTTTTCATGTCTGCTCTGCATGATCTCTTGGGTATTCTTGACGTGAGACGTCTAATCCATATACGCTCATCGTGGAGGAGAGAAGAGCTTCTTATGTTTGAGAATCCATGCGCTAGGCGACCACCAGCTCGGTGAGGCCCCCTGATAATCCCACCTGAACCCACATCCGCGTGCGGATAAAATCGCAGGGATTTGGGCGAAAATGTCACATCCGAGATGCGGATATCACCCAAATTTTGGCCTGGATGTCACATCCAACGCGCGGATAGTGGCCCCAGCAATCCAAAATGTCGCATCCGCTATGCGGATATTCTAGCTGGGCATCGCTTTTTTAAATAGTTTAAATATTTTCTATTTACTGTCGGATGAACGGGTCATAAATCCGTCACCCGAGCCGAACCGCCCGTCGCTCCGGCTGTCTACAGAAATTAATTCTTGAGCTCTCTCACTATGCATACCATTGAAAGGAGCAAGGATGCAGCAGATTGCGTCTAGATGATACAGAGAGTCATCGAATAGCTTGGGGGATCCAAACAAGCATGTATAGGTGTTCCAAAGGCCAAATGGAATATTTGGTGAGCTTTTTGCGATTTTTGCGATTTTTGCGATTTTTTGGATGTCACATCCGGTTTGCGGATATTTTTACCAGGATTTCGAACCCACATCCGTTGTGCGGATACGGTCCGCGATTTGCCACCGCAAAAACGTGCGGATATCAAGGTCCTGAAGCGGATGTGGGTTCAGGCGGCATTATCAGAGGGCCTGCTCGGTGGAGCATGCGGTGGCAGGACAGAAGTGTGACGTGACTAACGCGTGACAATCGCTCGTCGTCGTCGCTCGACAGCGAGCAACCACCTGGGTCCACAACGCGTCTCGCTCTCCGTACTTCATCAGGAATGCCGCTATATATGTTGAAAAAGTGTTTCATGACAACTTTACAACGTTTGGGCTGAACATCCGTCCTACACGACCTCGCAACTATCCTCATCATCACTAGTACTGTTCTACGGCACACCCGCCTACCAAAGGTTGCATCGCAGGAGCCTCAAAGATGACTCTGCACCGTAGCCCGACGACGTCCGTGACAAAAGATCGTATTTCGTGCTGGATCTGGCCGGAAAACAAATGGGAGTTACGGTTGATGACGAGCAAAGCTTGGAGAACGTTGAAGCTCTGGCTCAAGTGCGTCGATCGTCGGGGAAGATCGCCCAGCTTCCGCTCATCTCCCAACAGCATATACGGTCCTCCCGCCGGAAGAAAATTCACGACTCCAGCCTTGACGTGCGGGAGAAAACGATGACGTCGTGCCTGGCTCCCGTCGTATAAAGGCTTGCCGCCTTCTCTCTGTCTTCATTCTCCCCCTTTCTCCCCCTTTTATCACTCGCAAATATGCAATACAAAGGCTACGCCATCAAAGGTATCTATTCACCGACCCTGAAGCCGTTCAAAGTTCAGCCAAACTGATTTACGCGCTTAGATACTAAGAAGTACACCGACTTCGAGGTCATCGACTTCAAGCCCAAGCCCTTCACCGAGGACGATGTTGAAATCGCTATCACTCATTGCGGGTGAGTTTGTTAACTATGTGGATCCAGTGGACCGATGTCTGACGCGTGTCATCTGGCCAGTGTATGCGGCTCCGATGTTCACACCATCACCGGAGGATGGGGACCCCCAGAATTGCCTTTGATCGTCGGGTACGTGTTCTTCTCTTTCAGATACCAGTTCCCAACTCATTCCTCCTCCCAGTCACGAAATCGTCGGCAAGGTCACTCGCGTCGGTGCCAATGTCAAAGACGTCAAGGTCGGGCAACGCGCCGGTGTAGGTGCCCAATGCTTCTCCTGCCTCAAATGCCGCGCTTGCAAAGACGACAACGAAAACTACTGCCCCGACATGGTCGACACCTATAACGCTAAACTCCCCGACGGCACCAAAACTCAAGGAGGATACTCCACCGGAATCATTGCGCATACACAATTCGTCTTCCCCATTCCCGACGAAGTCGAGAGTAAACATGCTTGTTCAATGCTTTGCGCCGGGTTGACTGTGTTTTCGCCTCTTATCCGGAATGGAGCTGGGCCTGGAAAGAAAGTCGGTGTTGTTGGACTGGGCGGATTGGGTCATTACGCAGTGTTGTTTGCGAAGGCTTTGGGTGCCGAAGTCTTCGTGTTCAGCCATAGTCCCAGTAAGGAGGTCGACGCGAAGAAGCTCGGAGCAGATCACTATATCAGCACCGGAAAGGTACGTTCTCTCAAATCATTTGCTCCCTCATGCTTATCATTATTTCTCAGCCCGACTTCGCTAAATCATACGCCGGCGCTCTCGATCTCATCATCTCCACTCGCGACGTCGCAAAAGACATGCCCCTGCAAGACTACCTAACGATGCTCTACGTTCACGGATCTTTCATCACCGTCGGAATCCCCGATGATCCCCTCCCCGAACTCAAGTCCTTCGATTTCCTCGCGAACGGATGTAAACTCGGCGGAAGTCATATCGGGTCGAAGAAAGAGGCTTTGCAGATGCTTGATATTGCGGCGAAGAAGGGGATTAAACCTTGGATTGAGGAGCTGCCAATGAAGGATGTCGCAAAGGCTATTCAGGGTGTGAAAGATAACAAAGTGAGGTATCGGTATGTCCTGACTCAGGACCTGGCATGAGTTTGAGAAAGAAGTCAAAATGTGCGTTGTACGCACTGATAATGTATAAGTACTATAACTTTAGAACCGAACGCAAGTATAATTGAGCAACACATGCATTCCCAGACTCGATTATCACACCTCCCTTGCCTTCAAGCCCACACTTCCATTGATCTTTGAAATTTGCTTCAATCAATGTAAGATCCAACAAGATTTATGTTCGAGTATTTGAATCCGCAACACATGTCAACCCGGGGAAGGATTGCATTTGATCGTCAAATGTGTATCTCAAATCGATGACACCGACGCAACAGGCGTCGTCTTTTGCTTCGTCTGCTTTGGTCTCGAAGAAGCCGAACGTTCGGCACCGTCATCGCCAGAAACGGAATAGAGCCGGTATCTCCGCGGCTGTAACTTGTAACCGTATCCAAGTCCCTTTGCTCGTCGTCTTCCGCCTGTTCAAATCAGATCGATCAAACGACAATGGGAACGGAATATGAAATGGAATGTGGCTAACTGGAGGTGGTAACGGACATCAAGAGCCTGCTTTGCGCTTTGACCTTCTGCTAAGCTTTGATGTGTTGATCGGGCTTTCCTTCCACAACTTGTCTGCTTTGCTTTGCTTTGTATTACGCTGGGTTTGACTTGCTGAGCGCTGGAAGTCGCTTGGGCTGTGAGGTCTTGACGGTTGGCAGCTGGACTGGCTCTGGCTTGCTTCTTGCTTTTCGAAATTCGAGCTATTCTTATTGTGATTTGGAGAGGTTGAGGTTGGATCGGGATCCCTACTTCTGGTTTCTGGTGGGGGTTGTGCAGGTCACCCTCGTCCCTCTTCCCTTTGTCTTCTCCTACGTTCGCCTTCGTTCTTCTCGTCTTTTCCTTCCTTTGGTCGCCTTCGCTCTCGTTGAACGAGTTTAATCCTCTCTCTCTGAAACCCTGCCTTCCCAACTGTACCACCTTCATTATCGAAGACGAGGACAAGGAGCGAAAGGACTGTGACATATGGCTCCTGCATATCGTACGTCTTGATGTTTAATTTTCTCGGATATGAATTTTTCATTGGTGACGATATCGGTCCAGATGAAGCCAGGACGAGCCATAGGAGAAGTGGGTCTGGAACTCCTGGAGAGTTTGTGAATAATATATTGGGCTTGGGGCAGAGAACGGAAGTGGAGAGAAGGGGGTCTGTTGGCAGCAACAGCAATGGTGGCACTGCAAGCGCTGGCGAGACGGATAACGGTTCGACGAGTACTGGTGGTGAGTTCTTCTTTGGGTACTAGGGG
The DNA here is from genome assembly GCA_001632355.1 of Sistotremastrum suecicum HHB10207 ss-3. Classification (NCBI taxonomy): domain Eukaryota; kingdom Fungi; phylum Basidiomycota; class Agaricomycetes; order Sistotremastrales; family Sistotremastraceae; genus Sistotremastrum; species Sistotremastrum suecicum. The sequence goes on along the minus strand of KV428081.1, from coordinate 18,794 downwards.
CATGGCTGATTTAACGTAGCGAGCACGTCGTCGACCTCGTCCACGTCATCGGTGGCAGCAACGACAAGTACGAGCTCTACGGCCTCTGCGAGTACCAAGGTAGGTCTATTTCTTTTTGAACATCTCTGTATAGACCTGAGTTGTTTCATATTACTCAGCCCAGCGATTCCGCCACCAGCACCAGCACCACATCGTCTGCCACTTCTTCCGTCAGCTCTGCGGCCAACCTCACAAGTTCAAGTTCAAGCACTGACGGTCCTTCTACCTCCACCTCCACTTCGACCTCTGCTGCCGCCAGCTCTACATCTACGTCGATTATATCTATAACTGACACCGAGACCAATGCCAAGACTTCTTCGTCAATATCAGCCCAAGCCCCTGCCTCATCGCCTTCACCGTCTCCGGCGTCGACTTCATCTACGTCTACGGAACCATCTACCACTAAATCCTCCGCCTCAACTACAGAAGCTTCGACTACCGCAACTACATCTACCTCTACATTCTCTTCGTCAACGACATCCACGGATTCTTCATCATCTACCACATCAACTCCTCCCCCACCGCCCCCTCAATCTTCGTCCTCCACTTTCTCCTCTTCTTTCTCCTCTTTGTCATCCACGGACTCAATAAGTACTAGCACAGCAGTCGCGACGTCTACGTCGACAAGCACCACGGACGCCTCACAGATCACCTCTCCGCCTCCCCCGGCATCAACGTCACCTCTCCAAAATGTCGGTAGCACGAGTAATGTTGGGGATAGTGCCAACGCTGGTGACGGCGACACTGGCCACAGCAGCGACGGAGCTGTTGAGAATGTGGGTAATGGCAGTAGTGATGCCACCGACGGTGCCATCGGAGGCTCAAGTGGAAATGGGGGTGAGAATTCCGCAAATGGAAATAGTGTCGACACTGGTACTGGCACTACGACTAGTGTCACTTCAACTTCTACGAATGCAAGTGCTACGACTGGTGCGGGTGATGCGAGTCAGACTGGTGCTGTGGGATCTGCGAATGTGTCCTCGAATTCGGGTACCGGGGAGGATGGTGACGATGATGATTTGAGTAATGATTATACGGAGCCCTCCACTTCGTGCGTTCCCTTCTTTCGTTCGCCTTTCATACTGGAGATGCTGATTTGGGTGCTTTCGAATGGGTATGTAGAGGATCGAACGCAAGTACGAATCACGATGGATCGTCAATTGCTGCCGTGGCATTGGGGAATACAGATCCAGGTCCCGGTTCGAGTGCAGATCCAGAGACTCCACCTTCATCCGCAGCTTCCTCTACATTCCCATCTGCGACATCGAACGCTGCATCAACCCTCTCAGCTCAGTCATCGAATCCCACCGCATCGTTCACGCCTACAACTGTTCCTGTGACCTTCACGACGACAGCATCGAATGGACACACGACAACTGTAACGACTTCGAGCATTCTCTCTACCCCTCCGGGAATCAGTCGATCTGATGTCGTCGGTGCGACGGATGGTGTATCCGCGGCCACGGGGATCGTCAACGGTGCACCAGGTCCGAATCCAACGAACACGGGGGATCCTAGTGGAAGCTCAACTACATCCACACTTCCCTCATCTTCTTCATCCGCCTCTGCCGCTCGTGCATCATCAACACTAAAAATAGCCCTCGGAACAACACTTCCCCTCCTTACACTCGCCCTACTCATACCCCTCCTTCTATTCCTCTACAAACGCCGTCTCCGGCTTTCCAAAGAAGATAGAATAAGCGTCTCATTTATGAGATATGGAAGTATGAATGGAAAGTTGTTTCCGAGGGGGTGGGCGCAGCCTAGGGAGATGAGTGCGTATGAGGCTGAGGAGGGCCAAGGAGGGCTTGGGAGGGGCGCGTTGACTGTTGGTGTTCCGCCTGTGCCGGAGGCTCGTGGCTCAGAGGCAGGGATTGGGGAGTTGAATATGAATGGAACGGTATTTAGGGACCCGTTCGCCGATCCTGAGCCCCGGTCTGGGGCTGGACTTACGATGGGACTCGATAAGGATCCGTTTGGAGATCCTCCTCTTCCTCCGCCCCCGCCCCCGCCATCATCATACGTTCCCAGTACTGGTGGCGCATTCAAACCCAAATCACCCAGTGCTCGTCTCGGTCCCTCGACTTCGTCGAACAATGCTCCAGCGTCTTCCTCTGCGCCGATCGTCCCGTTTATAGTCATTGATCGCGCTTCTGAAATTGAGGGATCACCTAGATCGAGGAATAATCAGGAAAGGGAAGATGGAATGTTAGGCGTTGAGAGGAAGAAGGGGCCGAGTCAGTGGAAGGGGAAGGAGAAAGCTATCACGGGGTGGACTGGGGTTGCGATATAGAAGGTACTAGTAGACTGCCGGAAGCTCGAGATGGACGTTGAGTCTGGTAGTAATCTTGTTTGTAGATACACTGGTGGTAGAGTGAGATGTATTTCTATCATAACAACAAAACCTCTTCCTTCATTTGTAGGATTGTGATGAGTCTTTGTCTCCGCTGTTCAGCCAGCTATTCTGTTGATCGGATTCAGAAGTCTAAAGTAACAAAAAACATTTATCGCTCTAGGATTGTTTCGCACATCAAGCCAAGCCAACCCCTGAGGTCGTTTCAGCATCAATTGGAGTGTCGCCAGCGGAGACTGGTCGTGCAGCTTCATATCATGGGTTGTTGTCTGTCCTCTACGGTTCCGATACCTGATTTGTGAGATTTGTATTTCGGCTTTTTCAAAGATACTACTAGCAATACGTGGTCTTTTGATTTCTTTGGTTCGTTCAACTGAAGGGACGTGGGCGCCACTCCGGAAAGCGCGCGCGGAGGTCACGGCGGAGCGCTGGAGTCAGATCTTTCGGCGCATCTTGAAGCCCGATCAAAAACACACGCCCAGGATCACTTGACTTTCGTCCCGAGAAAGGCTCAAAAATACAGCGCGCCGTGAACCAGAGTTTTAATCCTCTGTTCTTTATTTCTTAGGAGACGGAGATTGCGGGTTTCTTTGCCGGGTATCGGGCCGGCTCCGGCTCCAAAACTCCACAATTGGAAACTTCCTGTATGCGCCCGGCGGATTTGTTTGACACCGCTTAGGGGTGTTCTCGCTTCTAATCTTCTTGCATTCAACGCTTTACTTCATGTTAAAATTTTGCTCTTGAGACCATCCAAATACAGAGCAATTTGATGTCCAATCTTTCATTTTTGTGCACATTTTGGGCCGAAGAACCGAAGGCCTGGATTCTTTGACTCAATTGCTGACATCATTACATATCCGCTTCCGTTCGGCGAATTCCGGCATGTCAAAATCCAGGGTCCTATGAAGGCACGAAGCGGACAAGAAGAGCTGAATAGAGTTATATCGGGCTTTTCAGGTTCCCGCGTGTCAGATAGATCAACCAGCGCGCCTATGCCTCTCCAACATTCGTCTTTATATCGCTCATCATCTCGGCAGACGACTTGATTCAAACCACCATCGTCTGCGACGCCGACTCTTACAAGGACTCTTACTGAGTGCCGGGAACGATGACCTCGAGATTCGCTAACGGACGAGGGAATGGGAAGACGTATGCTGGGGCTGTCAAGGACGACAATCGCGACGGTGCGCGCATTTTTCCTCGTCCTTGATCCCATCGTCTGACGGTCTGGAGCAGGTTTTGAAAATGACTCAGAGCTCTTCGAGAAACTTCACGCACCTCTGTACACTGAAGTCCTGCACCTTGCAAAAGCCAACAGGAACGTCTTTGTCAAAGGTCAAAATTGGATCCGGCTCATCTGGACGTATACATCCGCATACATTTCCTTCCTGTGGACGACGTGGACTCGAACATTTATAGCGGCTTACTCAGGACACTTTGGAGGTACGGTTTCGTTGCCCGTGTCCCAATACTCCTATTCACAAACGCGCATAGATATTGCCAATTTCTTTGGAGTGTTCATTTTCGCAACCGGTGCTTCAATCGTGCTTTGGGTTTTATTGATATGGTGCATCCTGGCACATAGTCCCGTTCTTGTGTACGCATTCAAGTCGTACGGCCATATGACGGGAGACAATAGGAGCCTTGTCAATGCATGTGAGTCCACTCAGTGATTATTACATGATTTTGAGCTCATGAGATGAATGAAGTGTATGACATGTTCCAACTTACAGAGGATCAAGCGAAAGCTGGCAAAAATGCTCTTTCACAGCCTCCTCCGGACGGTCCATTCAGTCCGGAACATCCTCGTACTTTCGACCTCGATGCCGCAAAGCTCCTGTGCGTTCTTAAGTCCATCGCACCTTTCAATTCTGTTAGCTGACAGCTCTTTCTGATGCGACGTTAGCTTGCAATTCGCTTCTTTAATGTATGAGCGCACGTCGGAAGCTACCCATGACGCGATCCGCAAAACCCGGGCATCGCATACATTCTGGCACACTATCAAACGAACGTCAAGTCACGCAGCATTTCACTTGACCCACCCCGGTGGCTTGTTAGGAGCGGTTCTTGGAGATCCCGAAGCCGAGAAAGTAAAGAAGGAATTCAAGAACAATCACCAGGACGGTGTTATAACCGATTTCATAGACAGATGGCGTCCGTTGTTTCCTTTCGCTCCAGGCTCATAGTTTGATCCATGAGCTACAGATATCAAGTATGCGCCTGTTTCGGAATTGAACTCTGTCTCGTCGGCCTTTTCGGCTTTATTCTGGGATCCGAATAGCAATTGGATTGTCGTTGCTTTTAAAGGTGCGCTGCTTTCTACTTAGGGTACCAGTCCAGATAAATGATATCGACGCATAGGGACAAGCCCGACGGAATATGATGGTACATTCTCACATTCTGACTTTTACAAGCGAGGGCTAATTGACTTTAGAATGGGTTTCGGATTTCACGTATCTGCTGGAAGAGGCTGGTCATCAGATCAATGGATTCTCCAAAGGTACGTCCTATATTCGCATGTATGTGGAACTACCTAATGCGATGTGCTTAGTGCATCGTAAGCTCTTGCCTTATAAACCATGATGTCGAGAAGGAGAGTAACAGATTATTACAGGCGGGTTCTTACAACGGATGTTCCCTAGCACGAGCGAATCTAACGGTGCTCGAAAACCATACGGTGAGTCCTCTTCATCAGGCTGTGTAATCTTCGGCTTTCTAATTATCCGTATAAGATACTATTGCGGACGCCGTCAGGCTTGTATCGGCTGATTTACTCACTCGCTTGCCTGGCGATACGAAAGTAAACGTCTGGTTCACAGGTTCGCGCCTCTTCTTTGCCCATGCCGTCGATTGATCATGTACTGAAATTGACTGTAGGGCATTCATTGGGTTGCGCAACCGCTACTTTGGCGTATTCCAAAGCAATCGTAGACGATGAAGGACTCGGTTTGAAAGGTCGTGTAGTTGTCCGCGACGCCTATCTGTTTGCAGCACCGATTTGTTGCGATGTGCCTTCCGTGCAAGGTGTGTATGCGCGTGGAAATCCGCTCGATGAGGAGCTAATTGACGTTGTACACAGCGTTCAACACGAGAATGCTGAAGCATCCCGATCAGCCGAAGACGATGTGGAGAATTACAAACGTATGAATTCCCTTCCTCATCTAAGATCGTTCCGGGTCTGATATACTGAACCACAGCGCTCGGACGCAGTCGCAACACTCCTTCCTGCCTTCGGCGACGCCAAATCGTCCTTGATGTCGCCCGATTGCATATTCATGTTCTGCCATCTCGGCGTCGAAGTCAAAATGGAATCTCATCCGAATAAAAATAAGATCCTCGGAAACCTCTTCGATGTCGGCACACCTGTGAAAATTACGAGTAGCGTGGATGAGAAGAGTTTGTCTGTGTTGTATAAGAAAGGAAGTGGGCTTAGTCAGGCTGTGCTCTGGTGGCAGGATCTGCCGCTTGTCGGGAGATTGGTTCAACATGGAACTAGTGAGTTCTCCTTGGTTTGTTGATGTTTTGGTATTGATGAATGATTGTAGCATTCTATTGGGATCAATTGGAGAGAGTTGGACCGGGCGAATGCGTATGGATTCAACAGGCGATGTAAATGCACCGCAGCTGGCTATAGTAGAACGCTAAATGAGAATGACCACGAAGGACGATGTTCTTTTTGTAGACTGTAATTATTACATGTAGCTGGCCTGAATTATAAAATTATCGAGTCAACAGCCAGTCATCGAGCTGTGTGAATGTGACAGTTTGGGTGCGCCTTCGAACTTCTCCGGAAACACCCGAATGTTACCACTCAGGGTCGGATGAAGGCACGTACCTCGATGAAGGCATATGAGGTTGACGATCCCGCTTCTCAGGGATGCATCAACTTTCCGCGCTCACATCAGCTCCTCACACGCCTTATCAGATCGAAAGTATCTTGCTTCAAACCGCCACCTTCCTCAACCTCGTTTGCATTCGATCGCTGCTCGAGGGCTTGTAAGGTATGATCTGGGGACTTAATGGGAGGGAGAATGGGGTGAATTCTCATACGGTCGTCAATGGCCATGCGCAACCCGATAAGAAGGAAGGTGAGCTGTAGCGATGTTCCCTTCCACACACACACTCTAAAATTCTCGGACTATGATCGCTACATCCAGACTCCTCTGGAGAATTGACTAACACCGAGGAACCGAAGCTACTTGAAAAAATACACAGACCGGTTTACAATGAAATCCTGTCTCTGGCCAAGTCAGACAGAACAGTTTCGAAGAAGGATGATTATTGGCTCAAACTTGTGTGGACCTATACCCGCGCCTACGCGACCTTTCTCTATACAACATGGTCTTACACGTTCATATCAATATTTTTTGGTCATCTTGGTAAATTATCCGGTGGAACCTGGTGATTTATGCTTAGGAATTAATAGGTCCCATCGATATTTTTGGAGCTGTCTTTCTGGCAACCGGTGCATCGATTGTGCTATGGGTGCTTTTGGTTTGGTGTATCGTTGGACACAGTCTTCCCTTTCTGTTGGCTCTCAAGTGGTACAGAAGAAAGTCTGGTGGCCACCGCAGGAGTCTCGTTAATATTCGTGAGTCTTCTGGATGCACAGTCTGAAAAGAAACAATATTTATTGAAATTCACGAGTGTTCGATATGTTCCACCTCACCCACGAGCAGGTGCTCAAGGGGAAAGAGGCTTTATCCAGCCCTCCCCCTCCCAAACAGTCTGAGCAGGAGGACATTCCCGGGTGGGGTCACTTCCCGAGTCCTAGGACATTCGACCTTGATGCCGCCAAAATGCTGTGCGTCTCAGAGATCATGATGTATAATTTCCTCTCTTACGTTTACCTCGATACTATCCGATGGGATTATAGGCTCCAGCTCGCGTCTCTCATGTACGAACGTACATCGGAGCCTACTCAAGTTGCGATCCTGGAAAACCGAGCTTCGTCAACATTCAGAGAGACACTTCGTCGAACTTCCACTTATCCGCTCTTTGAGTTGTCGCACCCGGGTGGTCTTCTCGGTGCCGTTCGACATGATGCGGAGGCGGAGATAGCTTTCCAGGCTAGTAAGGACAAGTACCAGCACAATCGTGGTGATGCCGAGATTGCGAAAGTCACAAGAAGATATCGTGAGTTGTTTGCTCTCGAAAAGTCGTTCAGGATACCTATCCCGTATATCAGATATCCAATATGCAGTAGCGTCTGAGTTGAATTCTGTTTCATCGGCCTTCTCGGCGCTGTTCTGGGATGCACATAGTAATTGGATTGTGGTCGCGTTTAAAGGTATTAGTACATCCCTTCGGTGTATCCTGGTAGTAAGGACATTGAGTTTTATGAATAGGAACAAGTCCAACCGAATACGACGGTGATTGACTTCAGCATGAAGACCAGTGTTGATCGCTGAGCGGTATACCAGAGTGGGTTTCAGACTTTACCTATTTGTTGGAAGAAGCCGGGGAGTATATCAGAGGATTCTCCAAAGGTAAGCCACTGTCGAAGGTTCGGAGTGCATCTGCTGATCACCTGCAGTGCATCGTGAGTCTCCTAACTTGTTGTGTTTAGTACCAGGATGAGTTCTCGTAGGGGGGTTTCTGAAACGCATGTTTCCTACTCCGAGTGAAGATAAATCTGGGAGACAGCCTTACGGTATGCGATAATTCGGGTCGTACCTACTAGCTGACAATCACCCCCAATTCACTCTCAGATACCATTGCGGACGCGGTGAGAAACGTGTCCAAGGACCTTCGGAAGCGACTGCCCCCCGGTACAAATATCAACGTTTGGTTCACCGGTATGTATTTGTAACAGCTCTCCTATATCTGGCTTGGTGGTCAACGCCGTGTTATCAATCATGTTTCCAGGACATTCACTGGGATGCGCCACTGCTTCGTTGGCTTATTCAAAGGCGATTGTCGATGAAGAAGGTCTTGATCCCCAAGGAAGAATAATCGTACGAGATGCTTACCTTTTCGCGGCTCCGATTTGCTGTGATGTTCTCTCTCGCGATGGTAAAGTATGCGTATTTCAGTGTTTACAAGAGAAGCTATAAGTGGGTTATTAAAGCCTTCAACGAAAGAATGTCAAAGCATCCCGACCAACCAAAGACTATGTGGAGGATTACCAATGTGAGTCAAGAGAGCTTTGGACCGACGCTGGACCTGACTGTTGAGATGCCACATTCAGAGGCAGGACGCTGTCGCAACTCTTCTCCCCGATTTTGGGGACCTAAGAGCATCAATCTTACCGAATGACAGTGTCTTTATGTTCTGCCATCTCGGAGTAGAAATTAAAATGCGAGCTTATCCACAGCGATGCAAGGTCCGACTATCCGGAAGGCCTTTTGATGAAGAAACACCTGTGGATATCACGAGTAGGTTTGGTGACAAGGACTTCAAAGCTGCAGCCGAAAACGGTAGTGGAGTAAGTAATTGCACACTGTGGTTGCAGAGTTTGCCACTTGTCGGGCGATTCGTGCAACATGGGACGAGTGAGTGCTTGTCCGATGGCCTTTTGTTTTCGTATGCTCAGGTTTTGCAGCGTTTTATTGGGATCAATTGGAGAGGGTTGGACCAGGAGAATGCAAGTGGATCAACAGATAGCTACGAACGATACGAGGAGACATCGACGGTCACGTCTCAGCCTCCTGGGTCGTGAATCAGACCGAGGCAGACTTTCCATAGCTTGAAGTGGCGCAGTCAGCGCAGACATTGGGAGACATGTCTATTTTTCCCGATACCTACAGTAAATTTCCTGGAGTTAGAATTGCGAACTGACCTGTTGACCTGGAGGCATGCCGAGATGCGTTGTGCCTGTCGTGAACAGCCGGCGCGTCCGCGGAAAGGGCCAGCGAACGAGACCAAGACCAACAAACGCGACGCGACACGTGACGCGCACTGTCACAACGTTATCATCACGTGCACAAACACGTCGCGTCGCGATGAAGTCAACAACTTCGTCAGGCGGAGTTTAGAAAGTTTTGTTTCACATCCGACGTATTCTAAGCGAGCCCTGTCTCACTCGTTCTCTCTCTCTCCATCCACCACCTCCTAGGCCATCCGGTTCTCATACTGGGGACGTGTCGCGTCGTGTCTCGCGTTCTTCAAGGTCATCTCGCAAGCCCTCTCGCAGAATATTCATATCGGTAGTACCTGGTAGCAAGATGCCTAGCACGCGAACGTCGAAGAAACGCGCTCACCCTGAGTCAATCGTGGCCTCGCCATCCTCATCTAATATCAACGTCGGAGACACCAATACCACCTCTACTCAGATCACCAATCCGAATACGCGTCGACGCTCTCTTCGTGTCCTATCGTCGCCATCTTCATCGTCTCCTATGAAGATCTTCGGCGATGTAGAACATGATTTGGATGGTCCACCTTCATCTCCTACGCCTTATCGAAAGCCGCCTTTGAAGCGCGCACGTACTAGTTTGACTATGATGGATGGGGACGAGAATAAAGAGAACGTGCCACCTATGTTGATGGCACCCGTATCTGGCTCGGGCGCAGGTTCCGTTAATGGCGGCGCTCAACCTGGTCGAACTACGAGGTCTGGACAGACGAGAAGAGGGAATACACCTTCCATTGGTCTAGGACTGCCTTCCAGTAGATCGAGAGCATCGAGTAAGTGCTTTCGATATCTTCCCCTACGCGTGAGATCTTCATATGTCCTGTTCAGCTCCCCGAAGGACGCTCTCCATGCCCATCGGCCGCGACACGAGCATGAAAATCGTCGACATGCCTGCCCCAGAAATTGCGCAGCTTACCTTGAATACTCCTCCGCCTACCCCACAATCCTTGCACAGTCGTGCACGGGCTCTTCTTCGCGCCACAAGCACATCATTCGTCGGTCGCGAAGATGAGCGGTCGAAGATCACGGCCTTCTTGAAAGGCTTTATTGAGCCTGACAACTCCCCATCCACCGAAGGTCCGAGTCTCTATGTTTCCGGTGCTCCTGGGACGGGCAAAACAGCCCTCGTCAACGACGTTCTCTCGTCTCTTGCTCAGACTGGGCACGAGAATCTTAAGGTCGTCGTACTTAATTGTATGGGACTGGGCGAACTGGGACTCGGACCCGTCTGGGATCGCGTGATGGAGGAGTATGTTGACGGTGATAAGAGGAAACGCGGAGCTTCGAAGAGCAAGAACAACAAGGCCGCTTTCGATGTCCTTATGGGCAAGGAGGATACGAGATGGTCTGTCGTTGATTTTCTATATTCAATTTGCTTCCGAGTGCTTACATAATTTTCTTATCTTCTCTTTCAGCGTCCTCGTCCTTGACGAGATCGACCATCTATCGGCGAGAAATGCAGACATACAGACCATATTTGATCTCCCGAACAAGTTCTCGAACACTTTACGTGTCATTGGCATAGCTAATACCCATACGCTGTCATCGTCCTCACACTCTTGCGCTGCTACCACCATCCACTTCGCTCCTTATACGGCTCCCGAGCTCAGCGCCATCATCTCCTCACGGCTATCTCCTATCGTCGCGGAAGATGCTGCATTTATCGGCACGTCTGCACTGGCGTTGTTGACTCGCAAAGTCTCTAGCACTACGGGTGACGTTCGTGTCGTAATATCGACCCTTCTCCGCGCTATCGACACATCGTCTGCAGCCAATGCACCCACTGTTTCCCCCGCCCATATTCTCGAGACTATCAAAAAGGACAAGTCTCAGAACGCAAGTAGTAGCGATTGCGTTAACAAAGTCCGGGCTTTAGGATTCCAAGCTCGAGTCGTCTTGTGTGCATTCCTCCTGGCATTGAAAAGGCTCGCAGCAGGCGTGCCTTTGTCTTCTCACGCAGTACAGACTGTCACGAAAGGAAAGGAAAACCCTTCAGCTCCTTCCAACGGCACGTCCGCTTCCAATGGCCTCGACCATACCGTTCTTCATGCATATTATTGTGCTCTCCTTGGACCGACCCCCTTCGAACCTGTCCCCCGTACCGAACTCGCCGATGTCTTAGGGATGCTCGAGATTCATGGCCTCGTCTATCTGTCACTCGCACAATCTAAAGGCAGAGGAGCGAAGGGCAAGGCGATGATTGCATTGGCCAGCGGAGTGCGAGAAGAGGAAGTCGTAAGAGGATTATCAAATGGAGAAGGTGCGATGGAAGAAGAAGTTACGAAGCTTTGGGACAATGAAGTGAAGAGAATCAACCGTATCAGTGGTGCTCGGAAAGCAGAATTGAAGAACCTCGGCGAGAAGAAGTTGGCCTCTTTCGATGAAGCCATGGAACAGTGATCAGTTCATTATCGCGCCCATCGTCCGTCCTTTCGGTAAAGTACTTAATCTTATATCTCCTTTTATCGCTTTGTCTTTCCTTCATGCCTTTCTCGTTATGTCTTCCGCCTGACTTCCTGTCTCTTCATCTGCATGCATCTAACATCTACGCATCTTTTTCTTTGTTTGTTTTGTCATTGCATCATGATTCATGCCGTATGAAGTTAGAATCTAACGAAGAAAATGTAAACTGTCTGTAAAACTATCAATCGATTTATCAGAGTGAAATAACATGCTCAGCGTCATCGACATTCAAAACCGTATGGAGATTAACAGGAGAACTTTGTCAACGATCATGCCCAGCTCTAGCAAAACTGCATGCCATCCGTGCGGTTTCGCCGACATTTCCGGATCCGATGTCCGCCGTTTCAGCGAGCGTTTTCTCCACCACGCAGCTCTCTCAGCTCTCTGGCTTCCACCCACTTGGAATATTGTTATGACACAAATTGCCGGACGTGGCAAGAGAGAAGCATGATTACATCAAACGATATCCTCAGAACACCACCTTATCCGTCGACCGAGATGGAGTCGCTAGTCAGCAATCGAATTCGGGGCGAATCAAAATATTCGGTCCCCCAACGTTTTTGACGGTCTGCTATAATCTGAGGGCTGTGCGACTCGCGCGATCTTATCAGCGGTCAGATAGCGTCACTAGGATCTTCTAAGGCGCTTGCAGCCATTCTGACCCCTTACTTGTACTCCCGTCTCGGTCAAAAATGGATCCGAGTCGGGGCATACGTATAAGTTTCTCAAATCATTCGCAGTGGTACGCCTCTTTTAGGTTCTTGAATCCATTTTTGAAACGCTTTCTATTCAGTTGAATGGGAAGGTCTCATTTTCGTGACTGCGTACTCGGCATCCGACGGCCTTCGCTACCCAGAGACGACGTAGGCTGACGTTTCCTGGTGATTTAATACCTGCATCCAGCGGTATCGAGCACAACCTATCACCCTCGCCTTCCCTCTTAGCTCACCAGTGAGATATAATGACTACCACGAACAAGACACTCGCCGGCCCTGTCAGCGACTGTTGTGCGCAGGGTATGAAACATGTGGGCACCCCCGTCGGCCAAAAGATCAACATCGGAGGGATGGATACTTATATCAGCTATCCTCCAACCTCGTCCTCAGAGAAGCCGAAGAAGATCATCCTAGCCTTCCCCGACGTAAGTCTAGAAATCGATATCCGGTCTTCGTCGGTAACACCCTTTCTCAGATCTTCGGGACGTTCTATGTGAATACCGATCTTGTCTTAGACCATTTTGCATCTCATGGTAGGCCCATTCTGCTCGGTAAATCTGGACATGTATTCACTATTCATCATCAAGGTTTTCTGGTTATCGCACCCGACTACTTCCAAGGTGCGAAGAAGCTCAGAAATACCTTCAGGCGTCTAATGACGGGGCTGGCGCTTTGCAGGAGATTCCGTTGCTAAGCATGTCGAGGAAGGAGTCGGCTTCAAACCCGGATTCGATCTCGCAACATGGGTGACCCCTCATATCCAATTCGCAAAGAAGGCAACGCCACCTTGGGTAAAGGCTGTCAAGGAAGAATTTAGTGCGCACTCTCGAAAATTGTCTTGTGACATGACCCTAATCTTCTGCTTCGATTGAAGGTGCGCCGGGAACCCAATGGGCCACAATCGGTATGTGCAATACACGAGTCTTTCAGGGCCTGTCATTTAAAGAGGCGCATAGGCTATTGTTTCGGAGCTCCCTTCGTCATGGACCTTCTTGCCGAAGACGATGCAGTCGTCGCTGGAGCATTCGCCCATCCGGCCTTCCTCGATGAAGATCACTTCCGAAAGATCAAAAGTAGGTCGCTGCCACCGATGATGAAGTAATACGCTAACAACTGTCGATATCAGAGCCGCTCTTTATGTCTCTTCCTGGTACGCATCGCATGAGATTTCCAAAAAAAATGTACCTCTAACACTGAACTTATATCAGATATCGATCAACTCTACCCGGCAGAGTCAAGACACGTCGCAGAAGAAATTCTCACGAAGAAAGAACACAAGTATGTTGCTCAGTTGTTCGGTGGCGTTCATCACGGGTTCGGAACGAGGGCTGATATCACAAACCCTTACGAAAGTATGTTATTTGCCTTTTGCAATGAGCTGAATATTCATTGTCGTCTAGAATGGGTGAAGGAAGAATGCGCGAAAGGATTTGAGGCGTGGTTGAACCTTTTCTTGGACGCTTGATAGGCCCACTCAATAAAAGAAATAATTTCCTTCTGTATTTTGTGATTCTTGAAAGGACGATTTTATTCCTATCTCCATTGCTTGTCCTGCTCCTTGACTCTTTCATAATATCAACCTGGCGAAAGGTGAATCAGTCTTTGGCATCGGCCAAAGCGAAACCCCGTTTATAAAGGTGGTCCTCTCAGTTTGTGTTCGAGATGCTATCTGTGTAAAGGAGCTGGTCATAGGTTTGAGCGGTGACTCTCGATGATTACAACCATTCATCGATACTGCGACTCGGAGCTCCGTGGAATGAATGCGGCGCTTATTACTCCTCTCCTTCTCACCATACTACCACCTCTGGAAAATCATTCACATTCGGAACAGCTTCGTATGTTGAAACTGCATCTATTAGAAGCAAAATGCCCAAATCTATCAGCCACGAAACATACATCAGTGCCATGCCAGCTGCCGAACGAGGGTCGACGTGTCCGACCTTCGCTTCGCTATTATCGATCGTCTTTGGACCCGGTCTCCAGAGTCTTCTCTTGGCCAACAATGACGTTCAGCTTTTAGTCGTTGAGAATCTGATACGGGAGTCTGTGTAAATATTTATATGCCGCCATGGTCTCTTTTTTTTTTCAGAACGCCGACTCCGCAACACACGCTTTCCAATCGCTAGACATTTGGGATTTGCTTGCTAGACTTGTACGTCGGCCATGAACGGCCCCGAGACGGACGACCTCCTTGGTCAAGAACCTCAGGCCGTCATGACCAGTGCCATTTTGGAAGTTCTTGGTATTCGCTGCATGACCTTAGACGCATGAGTATCGTTACCAGGAAGGCTTCCTGTATACGGTCTTCATCGGAAGTTGTGCTGTGGGTAGATTTGGGAAGCTTGGCAGGAAACTAGTTGGAATGTGCTAAACGCTCGAAAATCTCATAAAGCCTCGCAGAGATATGCACTCAGACAGCATCGACTCATAACTCAGAGCCACCTCAAGACGACTACAATGACAGCCACGAATAAGACGCTCGCCGGCCCTATCGGCAACTGCTGCATCCAAGGCTTTAAGCACGAAGGAACACCGGTTGGACAAAAGATACATATTGGAGGAATGGATACATACATCTCATACCCTCCCAATTGGTCGTCTGATGGTCCCAAGAAAATTATCTTCGCCTTCCCTGATGTGAGTAGCCACTGGCCACATTTGGCTATCTTTTGATCCGAGCTATACTTATTGTTTTTCCAGGTCTTTGGGACTTTCTACGTGAACAATGACCTTGTTCTGGACCATTTTGCATCTCTAGGTATACTCGATGCCTTCTTTCCGCCTGTAAAACTGATCCAAACCTCAATCAAGGCTTTCTTGTCATCGCGCCCGACTATTTCCAAGGTTTTCGAATTGCATATCATTTAATGATGGATGCTGAACAATAATGGTGGCTTTAGGAGACTCTGTTACTAAATATGTGGTCTCCGAAGTGGGGACTGATGTTGTTACCAAACCCGGGTTCGATCTCAATACATGGGTCGCGCCTCACATTAAGTTCGCAAAACAAGCCGTGCCCATTTGGATTAAGGCCGTCAGGGCTGAGTTTGGTGTGTCACATGCATTTCTCGTCTGCTACATCCTCATGCATGTTCTTAACTCCGTAGATGCTCCTGGGACTCAGTGGGCTACAATCGGTTTGTTTGGCGATTCTATTCGTAAGCTCGGGCTCACTCTTTTCCACTCGTTCTTCCTTGTGCAGGGTACTGCTTCGGGGCGCCTTTCGTCTTGGACCTTCTGGCAGAAGACGACGCGGTCGTAGCAGGCGCGTTTGCGCATCCTGCGTTCCTAGACGAAGACCATTTCCGCAATATTAAGAGTAAATTCCAGTCTACATTATAGAAACTTGAACTTTTCCTGATTGTTCCTCTCCTAGAACCCCTCTATATGGCAGTCCCAGGTGAGTCCTTGCTCTAGTATAAGGTGTTTCTCGTTGTTAATGTCGGACAGATGTCGACGAGCTGTATCCGGCGGAATCACGCCATATCACTGAAGAGATTCTCACAAAGAAGGGTCACAAGTATGTGTCGCAAATCTTTGGCGCTGTCCGCCACGGCTTTTCTACGAAGGCCAATTTAGCGGTCCCTTATGAGCGTATGAGGCTTGATCATTCTCATATACTGCCTATCTAATGTTGCTTTGATCAGGCTGGGTCAAAGAGGAATGTGCGAGAGGATTTGAAGGGTGGCTCAATCAATTCTTCGCGACTTGATTTGATGCAGGTCGAAAGCTTGCCAGGTTCGCATCTTCCTCTCGAATAAGAAGACACTCTGACAATTTACACATGGAATAAGCTCAAGTTCTCGCACGAAGGATTGTCATGAACGAACAGACTTACTAAATAACAGAGACGAGAAAAAATTTGATGTCAAAATTAATCAGGCGGTGAAGAGCGCGCGCCATCAGCCATGGACGCTACGTGCCTGAGACTTGATAAAATTTGACTGTATCGTGTTCAGCGTTGCAGGAGCCCGGGGAAGACTCCGGCTGCAAGTCAGTCCCTCGTTCCTGCCGAGTGATGAATGAAACCTGCATGAACATCCCAAGACCAATAAACTGTGAAAGCGTCCCGGGACATGTCATTGAAGTATCCCCGGCAATGTGATTATGTACTTCTTAACGCACGTTCTGTGAGTTACTTGAAAACCTCCAACCTTCGACGTAACTCGAGTGTTACAGTCCGGTTGTGCCTGGCCGCCGGCAGATAAATCCGCTGCCGCAACATTGTCCAGTGTGTGAATGTAAGAGAGCTACTCATCGGACCGCCGACTTTCAGCGCTGCCATATTTCTATGGAGAACAAAAGTCAACATCGGGATAGACAACAGAACGGAATCAAAATCGGCGCCACCGAAGGAGCCCGGAACCGGGAACGCGTCAGTGTCGGCTGGAACAACATCGGAAAATCTTTGCCCACTGGAACGAACGGACTTGATGTGGATTGGCGATGGTACGTAAATGAGTGTAGGGTACCAGATGCCGTTTGACGAATGCTGCAAACGTGCTGCGAGTTTCTTTTGGGGAATAGCTATCAATATCGGCAGCGGATCCATCTTGAATCGATACAGGGCTTCGGTAAATTTTCTTTGTTGACTCCTACCCCCATGTAATGTTTAACGAGCACGTATGTGCTGCTCACGGTATTATCGAGAACGAATGAAATCGTAAGAATTTTCCAGGCCTCTGGGATTCGCTTGTGTTTCTTTGAGAGCAGTTGCCCGGAAACAGCCGACCCTTCTTGCCTCCGAGGGTCTCAGTCACCGTCCTTCATCATCTTGATAATTCATGACAGCTAAGTCCGACTCGAGTATGGGCCCTCTCAATAATCTTGTTGAATGATCGCCCGATCAATTGAGGTTTCTTCATCCGCTATGCTCGCTATGGGTTTTCCATTCGGCCCGATTGCGTATCACGAGCAATTGGAAAGTACTGCATCGGTTCGGCGGACACAAAGGCCGCCGAGCTGAGTTAATGGTGCTCTCGCACATCCATGGCGGCCGCATCTCCCTGAAGAGCCATTTGACGTTAATGCCTCACTCGATCATGTGGTGCTCCGGTTATCACCTTCTCGACGATCAGTCTTCTCGACGGTCCTGAGTTTATTACCTCCACTTTCTCACGGTTGTTGCGCCGACGACACTATAACTCCCGAAGTGCCAGTTAGTCAGGTCAATTGCGAATCGGATAGGAGAGTTGAGTGGGACCTCCTCAGGTGTCCGTCAACTTCTCTGGGCTTTGGCTACGCGTTTCTTGATGAATTTGGCGTGCGGACAGGTTCGGTTACGCGCTCCTGATATTCTGGAGCTGACTGCTGGAGAAGACTCTGCACGAATAATCATCTACGAACTTGTCTGGGTTCGTAGGCTGTCAGTGTCTGTCCTAGGTTGTAACTTTCTCGCCTTCAGATACTAGGTTTGGTCGGTGACCCTCATATATGCACTTCGGCGGCCGTTTGTGACTTCGGGACTTTTCAACGGGATGTTTTCGACTGCGATCAAACAAGACCAAGATACGCGGCTAGAAGCAAATGGTCGATGGAACTCATATCCGCGCTCATGGTGGAATATTCTATCTGCTCCCGAAAGAGCAGGGTCATTTCTTCTCAATTCAGTGGATGGACCAGGAATATTGATTTGGCGACACACATCAAGCTCCATGCATGCCGATCTCTGGAACAGGCAATGCTCTCGATGTCAAACAGACCTCGGTCTTCGGCCCGTGCGTTGGCGCATTCTGATCAGGCACCCACTCAACGCTCGGCGACGAGGCTTGAATTCAGTCTTGTGTAGCGGGAGTGCTTCGGGGCGTCTCACGATTTCTCATTGGCAGGCCTAAGGCGGCCATTGTCATTCAGCTTTATCACTGATCCAGGGCGTACCAGCCAAGCTCTCGAGTCGGCCGATTCTGTGAGTGGTCTTTTCTTGAGAGGAACGAAGTGTTATTACTTCATCGGCACAAGCGAACAGAGAGGAAAGAATATAAAAGACAGACTTCTCGACTCCAGTCGCCTCACTCAACTGTGCTTCACATGTTGTTCTCACTCACCAACCTCATCTCTGCCGCGCTTGCTCTAGCTCGCTTTGCGTCTGCCGCTACGCAGACTTATTCGCTGGAGTTGGATACTGGAACAGTATCCCCGGATGGATTTGACAGGCTGTATGATTATAAATGTCTATTCAACCCACAACACGGTATTAACATTGTTTAGGGCGATCACCGTCAACGGCGGTTTTGGTGGTCCTTTGTTGACCGCCAACAAAGGCGACACCATACTGTAGAGAATCTTAATAAATTCTTGAATTCTCTCTTCAACTCGAAGTTCCCTTAAGTCCGATAAGTCCGTGGTTCAAGCTCCGACGCACCTCCTC